>JACBWV010000779.1:0-130224 GCA_013435795.1 Chlamydomonas sp. ICE-L | reverse complement strand
TAGGTCACGCAGATCTCTGCAAGTGCTAGGGATCCAGTGGTGGCTGGAATTGAGTTCCAGGGCCGGGCGTTACACTTCGAACAGCAGGGCATTGTGGGCGGCTGCCAAGGCAGGTCACGCAGATGTCTGCAAGCTGCTGATGGATCCGAAGGTGGCTGGAATTGAGTTCAGGGCCCGGGCGAACTCTGTCAACAGCTGGGTCTTGCGGCTGGCTGCGAAGGCTGGTCACGCAGATGTCTGCAAGCTGCTGATGGATTCAGATGCGGCTGGCACCGAGTACAGCTGAGTTGAGACAACCAACGTCTGTGTCTTTTTTGATCAGACTTCTAATGGCCTCAAAAACCCTTTGTTATCCACCCATGCAAATTTGACTGGCGACATTATGAAACATATAATTGCGGTATGCAGATAAAAACTTCAACCAAGTGGCCATGCCGCTTTGGTGCAGGGAGGGATTGGCAGGCAGGCATGGGGTTGATCCATTGCGTCATGGAGTTGTACATGATAATTGGATTAATAGGGAATGGTACTACTTTGCCTCCTGGTATCCACCGGATTATTAATCGGTTAAATAATACTGTTCAAGTGCAGTTTATGTTTACTGCAAATTCTAAGAAGTGCAGCTCAGTTGAATGTAGTCGAATAAGTGTAGCAATCGCGAGGGCGGTTTGATACATGTGGACGCGTTTGACTAATGTTATTAATTGCATGCAAGAAATCATTTTCTTTGAACACCAGCAATCTCCCCTGGTTCTCTAGTTGTTTGCATGTAAGGTAAATCAACTTGTATTTCGTTGAAGTCTTCACCATATCTCCTGTTCAGATCGACATGTATGTAGCAGTCGTGACGAGAAACAACTTCTATCTATATCAGAACGGGGTGAGTGGATGCCTTGAATAACCAAGCGACATCGTTCATATTACTTTTCTGGTCTAATTTCATCGCTATGCTTTTGACCTGTTTATAACCCCATGACGCAAAATAGTAGTAGTGCGTAAGATTAAATTTACAAATTTCGGTTTTTCCTTCATACCGGATAGGTCAAACCCTGTCACACGACCAGATCAAACGGTATACCAGTTTAGTGAACGTGTTAGCAATTCAGTCCATGGACTTGCATCGGGCAGAGGGGTCGCATTGCTCTCCGTCCAATGAAATTAATTGTGAGTTGGTTAGGCGAACGGAGGAAACATGATCGGATAACGCACGCACGGCGGCGGATGTCGAGGTGATGCTGTTGATGTTGCTGGCCACGCACCCACGTCGCACTCGGATTGTACAAGAATAGCCCATGCAGCACATCATCCTACACACAGCCTTACACACGCTGAATCTCTCTCTCTGTCCAACTGCGACTCATTCAATGCGCCGAACGAACCGAATTCTCCCCCGTACACACACGTGTGGATGGTTGCAATGCATGTGTTCGGACCAAAAAAATGGGGGACGTGGATTCATTTGTTCTTCACCGGTGTAGAGGACTATCGACCAAACGGAAAGAAAAGTCCAATGCATCGACACTTTGAAATATAGTGTGTTTCACGGAGTAGATTATGTGCACTGGTCCTGCAGGACAGGTACGGGTTTGGCATAATGCCGACATATCTTAACCAATTCCATTATGAGTTTGGCAAGTCTTGAGACTTGATACCATTACTACGGGAGGGAGCGATTTGAAGAGGCTTTGTTGGTCACTATACAAGGGGGTGGTATTGTGTTGGAGTCAAAAATACACTTGCCAGTTCCATATCGAGCGCGAATTCGATGATAACATTCACCTACACAGATAAGATGTTACACGAATGTGATTATTTCGTCATGGGTGCACGTGAAACAACGATGTATCGCTTTCAAGCTTTGATTAGGGAAACTGTGGGTCAACACATGAAGATGTTTGGAGAAGTCTTCGACAGGTACATCATCCATACAAATGCACGGCTGCAGCGAAAGGGCAATCGCCACAATCCGTGCGAAGAAGATTGAAAAACATTTCGCTAGATGTGCCGAACAATTATCACGAGGTCGCCCACAAAACCATTGCGTTCAGATACTAAGTCGAGGAATACTAAAATGAAAACGCCTCGTGTGGCACCCATTACGGTGTAGCCCAATGGTGTTGTATGTTGTTAGCAACCACGGGGTTGGGTGGGTAGTGAAACGTTTTGGTACGCGAAATCGAAAAACGATGCAAGAATGGGCGTTCCGCCTCCCGGCGATTTGATGGTTGCGGAAATATGGTTATGGAGAGGAATTTGTGATTCATGGCGCTTATGTCTCAAGCTAGCGAGTCGTTCAAGAGGCTCTAAATCCTGATTAGAAATTAAAAAAAATCGGCCGGGAGGCAGGAACGCCCATTTATTGATAAACAAGATGCATTTAAAATTCAAACTATTGATAAACAAGATGCCTAAAATACCACACTAGACCTGTTCAGTGGCATAGGAGGGCATGCGCTCAGCATTGAGTGACGTCGCCAAGCCGTCGCATTATGCGAGATCGACCCGTTTGCTAAATCTGTGTTGTTAGCTGCGCATGGAGGACGGGCAGCTGCCGAAGGCAACCGGTGTTTGATGACGTTCGCACATTGAACGGTAAAGCAAGCTGGCGGGACAGGCCAACGATGATCAACAGCGAGCTTCCCATGCCAGGACGTGTCAATTGCCCGGTCCGGAAAAAAGCTTGGTATCAAAGGCAACAAATCTTGATTGTATTTCCAGATCCTGCCGGCTGTGGGACGAGTTGGCATACATTGACACTGTCCTCATGGAGAACTCCCCCAACATCCGCAATGTTGCTGATGGGCTCAAACGCATCGAGAGCGATTTCAAAAAGCGGGGGTTCAAGGTGATTTCTGGGACATTCGCAGCTTCAGACAGACGTGGGTGCGCGGCACATTCGTCAGAGGTGGTACTGCCTACACTCGACGGAATACTAAATGAAACCGCTCTCTGAGTGTACGGTACACCTTGCCGGTGTAACCTAATGTTGTCGCGACCACCGGAGGGGGACCGAGTGGTGTCTACAACAATACGAGTTTTATTCATCAACAACAACAGAGCTGCTGTGGGCAAATGGAAGAGGTCGTCCTAGACCCATCAATTCCATGCAATGCAGCCTTGCGATTGTGAGAGCAGAAGAGCGATCCCGGTCCGAGTAAATGCATGTTTCTGGAGAGAATCGCAGTCCTCGTACCTCTGGGTACCTCTCGATCGATTTTTGAGAATCGAAAAGGGAAGTGGCGAAGCCACCCCTCCTGTGCTTCTCTTGTGCGCCTTTACGTTTATTGTACAACCTTACCCCTAAGTGGTCGCGATCAGCGACCTTTGGCATCGTTTTCGATTTCGTGTGACCAAAACGTTCACCACCCAACCTAAGCTTCACGTCTGCTGAACAAACACTTGGGATCTTGTAAACACGTTCTTTTTCTTTACCCGTCTCCCACGACATAAGAGTCGTTTTGAACTCATCTGTCACAGAAACGTCCTCTTTGAAAATTCTTTTACACGATGCGAACATGGCCCCAGTGGGAACTGCAACTTCTCCCGGTCCAGTAGGCTTCAGTTTCGTGATGGCAGATCCGTAGGCCACGCAAACCTTCATATCAGGAAGTTCTTTCATCATGCACCGCTTGATACCCGCCCAGAAAGAGTCTTTGACCTTTCGTTTTCCGATGTAACGCTGCAAGTTGTCACGGGATTCTCGGCGTCGCAAAGCCAATCTCCACCACTCGTCAGAAAACTTAGCGTAATTTGACAAGTACGCGGAGATCTTATCCGTCCTCGATGTACTCAAAGCTGCTCCATTTTCACGCAGAGACTCCCACATAGGAATCATGTCAGCAAAACGCAGTTCCTTCTGCCTTGTCTGCTTCTTGATACCCGACTTGTGGTAAAATGCACCACGTGTCAGCGTCCATGTCTTATTTTTATCGTCTGCCAAATACGTTACCGTAGCGATGTTGCTCCGTCCTGGGTCCACACCCAGGACGACGATACCCATATCGGGCAATATCGTTTTAAGTGAGCCGTCGTATTTTTCTGCGATCTTGATACCTTCTTCTTTACGAGGCTTCTTACAGGTCTTCTTCAGATCTGAGACAAGGACCTGTACTGTCTTGCTGTACTGCATGCTCAAAGAGACTCCGTCAGTACAGATGCTGCAGTCGAAAACCCACCCATTCTTGACAGGTGGTTTTCTGAAGAAGGAACCTGCGACTGTTTTTCGGGCGTTCACAAGCGTGTCATACAAACCCTTTGCATGTCTGTACTCGTCAGTAGCCTTGATATCCTTAACATCATCATCGTACTGCTTCAGGACCGACTTGTATGCCTCCCATTCACCAGGACCACATGATTTTTTCTTCTTCTGTGCAGGCCTCTGGGGCAACATGAAGCTGTCGGGATTCTTTACATGTTCCCACTTGGAAAGCTCAACGATGTTCTGGTCATTGGGGAACATGTGCCTGAACAGGTTCACGAGGGTCTTCAGGTCAAGGCGAACATGCACCCGTTGGACATTGAAGATGGGCATCAATCGGATACGACGTGCATCCATATCCTCCAACCGTGTCTGTATCCAATAATTAAACCGGACCATGGTCGGAAAGTCCATGTCTTTGCCATAGTTATCATAAACTCGACTTCCATCTGGAACACTCAGCATCTCCCTAACTTCATTGACGTACTCTTGAACAGACTCTGGCCATCCCTCCATGTTTTGGACTTCTTGCTGAATAGCCTGCATCACGTCGTATCCCCGAATGATCTTCGATGTGTCCAGCGTCTTCGGGGCATTTAATTTATTTAAAGTGGTGGAAGTGAGTCTGGCCAGACGTGGTATCAAAGGAACCCATGCGTTGTTTGACACGACAGTGCTCAATGTGTGACCTGCATAGTTCAATACCTGATCGAAATAGATCGGATAAGACTTGATGTAGTCAGCGTCGTCATTACCAATTACATCGCCGATGGAGTCCTTCACAGCTTCGTACGATATCTTGCTTTCCTCATCAGGGAAGATTCCGTCTACCCCGATACGGAGCCAATCCTTCCAGTAGGTATCTTTCATGTTGTACAGGTCTGGAATATCCAGACCTTTCTCTAATAGACTCGTGATGTGGAAAGTCAGCACCAGACTGGACCGCCGTAACATGCGGCTCACCACATTGACGAGCTGGTCCACATGCTCCCTAAACTTACCGAATTCTTCATCGTCAAGACTCATTGCCTTCTTCAGGGCGCATTTCACGACACACATCTTTTCCACCGTCTTGTATTCTGGAGGGGGTCTGGCGATGAGACCATTGTCTTCGCATAAACGGACAAGATCGTCCTTGTTGGACTTCGACGAGTATGGTACTTCAGCTAATTTCAGTAGCTCCTTCAATTTCGCGACTGTCGGAGGTTTCGTCGCCATCTTTCATAATCAATACGTCACAGACCGCTTTATACACATAAGTGTTCCAAACGTGTTCAAAACAACCCATAATAATTTTATCAGTGAGGTTGCCGAATGCTAAGGAAATCATATCAGACACGTGCGTCTTTGTTTCATTCGGTATGTAGTTCAAACGACGAAAGTCTCTCTTCACCTTAGCGAAGCATAGCTGAATAGCATTGAATTCTGGACTGTAAGGAGGTGTGTAACAAATATTGACGGGGTGACTGAGGACCAATTTCTTATGGATACTGGCATTGTCCATTATTACTACTGAATTATTGCACAAACTCAATGATTCAATAAATGCAACGAAATCCGTCTTCTTCACAGATCCTTTCTTCACAACGAACTCTTACCTACCATCTGAAAAAACTGCCATCAACAAACTGTGGTGTACCCACCCACCAGTAGTTTTAAAGATAACAGGTTTTCCTACAGGGGAATACCCATAATGTGGCTTGAGACGCTCACTAAACCCACATTCGTCAACTGATACTAAAATTTTCCCAGCATTGATTGTCTCCTTGTACCTACTACAAAATTCATTGACAAGTGGAACTAAGTCCCCTTTACACTGTCCACGGAGTTTGCTCCTTTTTCTTGTAAAACCAATGAGTTTTATGAAACGATACACTGTTTTAGTTGATAATCGTACATTGTGAGTACTTTTGAAAAAAGCAACAACGCCTCTTGCGGTTGTGCATTGAGTTGACAATAAAAACGATTTTAACAAATCCTTATTCGTCTCAAAAAGGTTGCTTACAAATTCACGTCGTTTTCGATTTACACCAAAGCGTTTCCACCTCCACAGAGTAGAACGACTGATGTTCGTGTAAGCGATTGTTGTCAAACATAACCATAATAGTTCTTCATCTGTATCATCAATCACACCTATGTCCCTTCATCTCGGAGGGCCGTCCGCGCATGATCCAACACGCGAGACCCACACGGCCGTGTTTTTGTAACGTTTCTGCAGATTCATTCTTCCTTGATGCACCTTTCGCAGAGAATAAGAAGCAGACCTAGATGTTCCCATACGGCCGACCTGTCTGCTTGTGTGAGCGTCTGCCACCTGGAGCGTATGATATCCACGATCTTGAAGTCGAACTTCATGTCCATGAAGTCCATGTTATCCACGTTTTCTTCTTCGATCGGGGTTTCTAAGAAAAACTTGTCGTCGCGAGATTTGATGTATTCCCCGTATGGAATCATACGTATTCGTTGAAATAGCGATACGGCGCTCTAGCATCAAAGGAAGACATCAACGTAACCCCTTGCTTGAATAGGGTGTAGTCGTACATGTCGGACAGAATCCCATCCAGATCCGACAGGAAGTCTGCCGTCTTCAAATTGAACAACACCAACGAAGACATTCTTTCAAGTTATTCGAACCTTCGAAGTTTTGATCCTTACACAGTTAAGACTCCAAAGTCTTTATGTGTCTCATGACTGGCACTGTTGTTGAAACTGTTTTGCTTCGATATCTCTCTCCCTTACCATCTTATCGATCACGTCCCCCCCCCCCATTCCCAACCACCGACGATGCAGCGGCGCTCAAGTGCTGCTGTGAAGAGGAGAACGCAGGGTACCCCCCTGACACTGGATCAATCGCATCCAGAGAAAGAAACCTACAGCTGCTGGTGGACATCTGCGAGTTGTGCGCTCCATCGTCCAGGAAAGACATGCTCTCGTACTCCCTTGAGAGGTCCGACGCAGTCATCAAATCGGAATCCACAGGCTCCACCACAGCGTCCTTGGCGGACGCGACAAAGTCGATGATGTCATTCTCCCCGCGTATAATACCCGCGTCACTAGTGATGATCATGGGAACACTCTCCACACACGATGGGATCGACGCTTGCCGCCCGTCAATACAGACGAACAGGAACCGCGAACGCGTGTCGGTCCTGCGAATGGCCCCTATCACTATGCTACTTATGTGGCAGTGCTTGCTATAGAATAGGAGGTTGCGAGAGAGGTTCGGTGGGAGGCGAACGTATGAAGAAGAAGAATTAGACATCATGAGGGTATGCAAAGAATGACGAAGAATTTAAAGTGAATGGAACACTTAAATGACACTTGTTTGAACGAATGTGTAAATTCACTGGATCTTCAATCCGTGGTCCGCAAGCAAACCCATTTTCTTAACCAACTTCGCATTTACTGGACAAGCGGAGATTGTATTCACGCCCAAGGAGGCGAACATCTCATACACAAACGGGACCAGCTCATTGCTTTTCCACCCCAACCGCTTCATCTGAGCTTTGTAAAACCCTATCGACGCGATGAATGTCTTGCAAGTAGCGTGAGGGGAAACAGGGGGGGGGGGGGCGGCGGCAGTTCATAGGTATACGCAGGTCGCAAAACGATCGGCATCTTCTCGCGGTCGATAAGGTCTCGCAAGACTCGTTCCTCGGACATGGCCAATACCATAAGCGCACGCCCCTTAGCCCCCCCGCGACCTGTGCGGCCCACACGGTGCGCAACCTGCGCGTTGTCAGGCGCAATCCCGAGCTGAAGAACAAGCGTCACCCCCGAAACGTCGAGTCCCCTAGCGAAAACGTCGGTGGCCACTATAGCTGCAGGTGGTTTCGCATTCTTGAAGTCCGAGACAGCGCGACTGCGCTGTCCCTGAGAGAGCCGCGAGTGAATCTCGAACACACTCGTGCCAGCATCCTTGTAGGAACGCAAAATGGACGCCAGTGTGGACGCCATCGCAGCGGTCGGAACGAAGATAACGGTAAGACCATCCTTTTCGCTAAGGAATTCCTCGCGTATGAAAGGCACCATTTGGTCTGCGCGAACGAGCACTGCCTCCTGCTTCACATTCGCGTTGTGTGCCGCTCCGTCAGATCCTTGAGCCTCGCTCGCCCCCGCGTTCAAGAAGGTGTCGTCCCCCTTTAGAAGAGACCTGGAAAGTTCCTGCACATCCTTGGACGCCGTGGCCGTAAACAACAACGTCTGTCTCTCGGGATTGGCCATGGCAGCTGCCACCTTCATGACCACTGGTCTGAATCCTGGGTCTAGCAGGCGGTCCACCTCGTCCAGCACTAGCACACGTCCGTGCTTTGCAAGCCCTTCGCTGAATCCAGGGGTACTTTGCATGTGTTCCATGAGCCGACCCGGTGTGACGACCGCAACTATCCTCTCGCCCCGGAGTGCCGCATCGTTGAGTGCTGACCTGTCGCCTGATGTAGAACGGACTCCACCCACCAGCGCATGGACGCTCAGCGACTTAGGGCACCGCGCTAGCAGGCGCCTCGCCTGCTCTAGCGTTTGTTCTGCGAGCTCGCGCGCCGGCGAGACGATCACCGCTGCCACGAGGAGGGGTTTTTTGTTGGTGGACCCTGTTGCTACAGTATTCTTACTATCCAAGAGTCTCGTTAGGAGCGGGAGGAGGAACCCGATAGTCTTGCCTGTGCCTATGCCTGCGCGCACGAGCATGTCATGGCCGTTGATGAGCGCCTGCATGTACATGGACTGAGAGGTAGACATCATCTTGTACTTGAAGTCATCGTGAAGGGATTCAATAGCGCACTTGGAGACTCCATCAAGATCCGAGAACGTAGTGCGGGAGGCAAATGATGAAGATGACGATGATGATGTCGCTCCATTAGCCTTATTTGCATTTGTCTTTGCACGTGTTTTCTTCGGCACCGAGACTGCTGACTTTGGTACCGCTTTCTTTTTTGCAACACGGGGGGGTGCAGAAGCTTTACTGTTATTCGAGACGACCATGGTACTTGTTGTAATCATTGAACAGATAATAAGAACTGTTGCCATGAGTCAAATGAGTAGTGGTGGGGGGGCTTTCGATTTTTCCGAGATGCACAATGAGATTCGTCTTCAGTGTGTACGTGAGGACTTGACGTACATATTTTATATTTTCGACTCATTGGACGCTTGCAACGTTGAACTGCACCCCTCGGATTTCAGGGTGGAAAACGGGATGTACAATGATCCACACGCGATGTACAGAGATATCGAGCTCGTCATCCGAGAAATGAAAGCAACCCCGTATATGCTTGAGTTCATGCCTTACATCGACGATTACATGGCCTTGTTCTTTTGAAGCCATGCTACAAACCCCTAACTCGAAGAAGAAGTGTTGGCAATTCAAATAAAAATGAAGAGTTGACGATTGCTTTCCCGGAAAGCTGCCGCCGCCACCGCGTGTGTGTGGACGAGGATGATGACTGGCGCCCTTCATAAAGCATGGAAATTGGAAGTGTGTAAGGCGGCCTGTGCACACGTATGGTGATGCATCATAAAATGGCGTTCGAAAAACATCCAAAAACACTGTGCTAACCTAATGCGTCTTTCATAGACGGCCCGGGCAGCATGGTTCTGTTCCAGAAAAGCATCCAGTTCGGCGTCCCCTGCGTCCATGGTTTGTACTACAGTTGTTCTCAAATAAAGTGGGACACACCTTATACTTATCCAGACTGCAGATCGTTGCGTTTAGGCAACTTTTTGACACTTTGTATATATTACAAACATTCCTCAAAAAATAGTTGTAGTGAACCACGGACCTGTATCTGGTTTCAGGGGATATCTATAAAATTATACAGAGTGTCCCAAAATTATTTGAGAACAAATGTATACACGGTGATACGCAGATGTCTGCAAGCTGCTGATGGATCCTGCGGTGGCTGGACTTGAGTTCAGGGCCCTGGCGAACTCTAGCGACAGCAGGGCCTTGCGTGAGGCTGCCAAGGCAGGTCACGCAGATGTCTGCAAGCTGCTGATGGATCCAGCGGTGGCTGGAATTGAGTTCAGGGCCCGGGCGAACTCTCTCAACAGCTGGGTCTTGCGGCTGGCTGCAAAGGCTGGTCAGGCAGATGTCTGCAAGCTGCTGATGGATCCAGAGTCAACGGAATACTAAATGAAACCGCTTCGTGTACCGGAGTGGACAACGGTGAAATGAAATGTTTTACACGTACAGTCAATCTCCCATCATTTTGGCTATCTGTAAAGAAATCAAGTAGTATTCTTTATGATACTCATCATATATTTCCAGCATTTCTTCGGTTGGGTTTGCTTCTGTCATCAATATGATATGATTTTTTCTATCATACAACTCTTCGCGTCGGGCTTGTAAATCATATAGAATCTTATCCATTATCCCATTGACGCGTTTGTTTACACCACCGAACGAGATTGCGTCGTAAACAGATAGATACGAACCAATTTCAGAAATGATTTCTACAGGTAGTGATCTCCAAGACATCTTCAGGGATTTCGTCAAACGGAACTAATGGACAGATTAAATCGATTATTTTTAAACTATTGAGGTGTTTACACTTAATTTAAGTTTTAGTGGACGATGCTTGAGCAACGAGTACATGTACATGTATGATGAGTGAGCGTCATTGTACTGTTCCGCCGACTGTAGACTTGCTCGACGATCACGTGTTTTTTACTCAATATCGAGACTGTCTTTCTCGAGCATCATCGCAGTAGAGGCTTTCCGCATTCGTTGGGGATGTTCGTCTGCACCGGCAGCGCCGGAAACTGTGCCAGAAGCGTTGTTGGCGTCGAGGGTGATGATGCCCTCCATCGCAGTAGGTGGTGCGTTGACAGTGAGGAGTGGCGCAGCCACGCGGCCCGTTGGGACAGTAGTAGGTGGAACAGTTGTAACTGGGGGGATCCTATGTGCCACAACATGCACGTTGCTCAAGACGTTGGAGGCTCTCAGTCTTTCCTCGTCTAAAAAAACCTGAGTGTCTCCAGTGCCGCATGGAGCGATCTGACCGACAATAGTGTTGGCCGATACGCCGTTCATACGGTCGAACTCGCTAATGACACCGGCGTTGGTGAGCATCTTCTCGCTCTGCTCGAAGCTGCACTTAGCAAGAGGACCGAGTTCGCCCCGGTTGTTGATACCGTGTCGGTCAACGCTCATGAAGAAGCCACGGTTAGTCATCGTATCGCCTAGAAGGGCGAGGTGGCGGTGGTTGAGTGGGAGGTCGCCGAGCACGTTTCGGATCTCCTCAATGAGGGCGGTGCGTGCCGCCTCGATGCCTAGCACGTTCATGATCTCAAAGACGTCGTTCGTGCGCGCGCGCCTGCCGTCGATCATTTCGTTGCTGAGTACCTCGACCAGATTAGACCCGGCGGTGAGGATGCTCCAGGTGTCGTTCTTGACAAACGAGTCAGTGAGAGGGTCGAACCGTTTGAGTCCTTGTGCAGGCTTCGCTAGAACAGCCTTGGAGATACCGACGACACCCTTGATCACGCACGCCTCCATCATGCTCTGGTGGAGCGCCTTGACATCCGTGAGGAGGTCCTCGTCCCCAGAGGATGTGCTGAGACGCACGCGGCATACGAGTTTGCGTGCATTATCGTCCGCCAAGATGCAAGAGACGTTCTCGCCGTACATGTTTCCGAGCGCGACCTCGACGTCGATCATGCGCACGTTGCACTCAAGCATCCTCTCACGGTCGAGTTCCAGACGCATAAGCCAGGGCGAACTTTGGACACCGTCATTATTGACGAGCAGACAGTACTTCTTGTGGAAGGCGAGGAGACCGTGGTCCGCCAACACAACGCTGCGCTCATCGTCGTGAGGGTCGAAGTAGATCGCGCTAGACCGGACAACATCCTTCAAAAGAGTGGTCTGGATGTCAGACATGACATCCTTTGCGCGTTCTATGCTGGCGCTGTGCTCAGGACGCAACTGAAGGGCCATGGTAGGAGTCTTTATCTTCTTGGTCATACTGAGAAGCTCGCGAAGGCGAGGAACACCCGATGTGGCAGCAGTAGCGGCTTGCTGACCCGCTACATGGAACGAGTTCAGGGTCAGCTGCGTGCACGGCTCGCCGATGCTCTGTGCGGCAACGATACCGACCATTTCCCCGGGAGTCGCAATGGCCTTACGGAACTCGCGGAGGATCTCAGACGACACCCTAGCGAGTGCGGAGCTAGTCATGTGGAAGCGGCGCATGAGAACCTTGGGAGAGAGGAAGGATCGAAGAAGGATAGGGGGCCACCGTCGTTGAAACAGGTCCTGGTGGCGCTCCTCCTGCATACAAACCATAGCGGATATCAGATCGTCTATCGTGTCAAGGATGGAGTCGGGGCCGGCGAGTTCGTCAGTAGCTGACTTGGCGCCGAGCAGAGCGGAGCTATCCTCGACGATGCGAGAGAAGTTCACAGGATACGTAATGGGAACGTCCTCGCTACGCCCGTGGCAAAGAGTCTCGATCACGAAGCGACGGTCATCCACAAGCTGCTTGAAGTGAGTCACTAGACGAGCTAGGGTTGAGGAGCTAGGAGGGGATCCGAGGGGGTCAAGCTCAAGAACCTCTTCACGGGTGGCGAGAAGGTACTCAGGTCGCATGTCTGCAGGGGAGGCAAGAGTCATGTACGGAAGAGAGTGGAACTCCAGACTAGTCGCGTTCATGCCGTCCTCACCGTAAAGGAACTGGACAACGTGACCGTTGGCGTTACGGACAGTGCGGTCGTGGTGGACCTTGCAATCCTCCATGGCCTTGATAAGCTTACGCTGAATATATCCTGTATCGCTGGTTCTCACAGCGGTGTCGATGAGACCGATGCGTCCTGCCATGGAGTGGAAGAAGAACTCGTGCGGTGTGAGTCCCTCGATGAAGGAGTGTTCAATGAAGCCGCGGGCCTCTGGGCCGTCGTCGTACTTGGTGAAGTGCGGGAGCGTGCGCCCCTCGAATCCGTAGGGCACGCGCTGTCCCTCCATGGACTGTCCGCCTAGACATGAAATCATCTGTGTGAAGTTGACTTGCTTTCCTTTGGAGCCGCTGGCTATCATGTTGAGAACGCTGTTTGTGTCGGGATCGGTTCCTGAGAGGGCCAGTTTGCCTGCGGTCTCCTCCCCCTTCTTTAGTGCCACCGTGATGCTTTCCTCGAGGAAATCGGCGTTTGAGCGTGTGGACACGTTTTCGAAGGTTCCCTCGTGCACGTTCCTCAGGAGCTCTCTCACGTTCTTCTTCGCGCTATCCAGTTCGGCTCTGATGGCGATTCGTGTTTCCTCGGGGATCCAGAGGTCCGAGATGCCCACACTGAAGCCTGAGAGGACGAGCCAGTCGCATATGAGTTTTTGCGTGTTGTTCAGCATCAACGTGACTGCTTCGGGCCCCTCCGTGTTGAATACCGAATGGACGATGCCTGTTGTTTTGCGTCCGAAGACTGCTGCGTTCAGCACGCCGCTCTTGATTTTCCCTCTCTCGATGCGGATCTCGTCGTCCTCTGGAATGAAGTTGTCGTCTCCCACGTCCTTGTTCTCGTTTATCAAGTATGTGTTGAGCGTGGGCAGTAGCACGGTCGATAGCAATTCTCGACCTGATGCCATCGTTTCCCCGTTTGCTTGAATGCGTCCAGGGAGCGTCCTTGCGTCCGCGGTCGGGTTGGGTGCCACGAGGTTGAAGAGCTGACGTTCAGGTATTTGTATGTTCTTCTGGGTGATGCGGTAGACTCCTAGAGCGACGTCCTGCACTATCGATATGATTGGCTTGGAGTACCTTGGCGAGAGCACGTGCAACGGGACTGCTGCGAGAGCTTGCAGTTCGTGATGCGTCTGTAGGCTCTGTGGGACGTGCATGTTCATCTCGTCTCCGTCAAAGTCTGCGTTGTAGCATGCGCATACGCAAACATTCAGCCGGAAGGTATTGTAGGGCATGACTCTTACTCGATGCGCCATCATGCTCATCTTCTGTAGCGACGGCTGTCTGATGAAGAGTACGTAGTCTCCGTTCCTGAGGTGTCTTTCTACGACGTCCCCTATGTCGAGATTCGCGACTACTTCTCTGAGCGATGGATGTTCCTTGAGCCTGATTGTTCTTCCTCCTGATCCTCCCACGCCGTCCGCCTTGCGGACGTGCTTTGCTCCTGGGTACTGGTCTGCTCCTTTTTCTACTAGAAGCTTGAGTTCCTCTATGTTGTACTGGTTGACTACCTCTGGGAACGTGAGATTCATCGCGATGCGTTTTGGGACGCCTAGATCGTCTATGGAGAGGTTTGGGTCCGGTGTGATGACGGTTCTTGCTGAGAAATCCACACGCTTGCCCATGAGGTTTCCTCTGATGCGGCCTTCCTTGTGGCCCAGTCGTTCTGAGAGTGAGCGTAGACTACGTCCTGATCTGTCCTTTGCAGGGTAGAGACTGGTGTTGTTGTCTATGAGCGTCGCTACGTGGTATTGGAGCACGAACCCGTTCTTCTCGACCGTTTCTGCGGATCCTCCCTTGGCTATTTTTTCCAGGATCATGTTGTTCACCTTGACGATGTCGGCTAGCTTGTGCGTTAGATCGTCCTCCTGCCTCTGTCCGGACTCGTGTCTGACCGATGGGCGCACTGATGGCGGCGGGACGGGTAGGTGCGTGCATATGAATCGTTCGGGTCTCGCGAAGCGAGGGTCGAGTCCCAAAATGGCGCAGTCCTCGTCAGTGATGCGTCTCAGTATTCTGAGCGTGTCCTCTGCCGTGAGGATGAGTTTTCTCGACTCCGTCTCTCGTGTGCTCGGCGAGGGCTTCCACAACATGCGGAGGCGCATGTCGTCCCATCTAGAGACGGAGTCAGGTTTGCGTGCTCCGCACCCGTTCTTGGTGGACGCGCCACATCTCTTCACGCGCGCACACAACTTGGTGACTGTGTCCCATCGTCTCATGTTGGAAACGGTCGTTTTCTTGGTGAGCATGGTGTGAACTTCAGGTACGTCTGCGTCTACCAGAAGCTTGCTGCATCTGAAGCAGACGCATGTCATCAGTTTTTTGACGATGTCGTAGAACTGTACATAGAAGCATGGTTGCGCGAGCGTGATGTGTCCGAAGTGGCCTGGGCAGAACGTGCTTCGTTGGTGGCAGGTGACGCACAACTTCCTGTTATCGATCACCCCCATTCGGGGGTCGAAGAGTCCGTTCGGTACTGGGTCGTTCCCATCGAATGTGCGCGGTACCTTGACCTCGCACACGCTACGCGCCAGAATATCGTCTTCTCCGAGGACAGAGAACTGTACGCCGTGGACGCGGGATATCGATCTATCGTACGAGAGTTCTCGGTAGAGGGACGACATCTTTCAATGTATTTCTTTTGTGGATGGAGGATGTTTACAAAGAGTGGGACATTAAAACCGGGACGACATAGTCACACGACATGTTTGATTCTTTGGGTGCACGTTCTCTTTACACTTAATTTTAACTGGAGTCAATGTATAAGTGGAAATTATTTGTAATATCCACAGTGGTAATCGATACACAAATAAATGCTGGATCCCGTCCAATCTCGCCTGTCTTCTAAGACTCATGAACCTACAGTTGAGTCTCAAACACACCTAGATGCTTGTGGATATCAAGATCAGGAGTGCGGCGACTCGTCAAATGGATACTACCGCAGTAGTGCGTGTAGCATGATCGACGTCTATAATTTGTAGAAGGACATATCCGGCTACTTTGGTCAGTTCGGGTTCTTCTACAAGGGTAATGAGTCTTTGTTCTGCACCGAAGTTATCCAGCATATCCAAATCCACCCAAAACCTGTGCTACGAACTCCAGGGGGGAGTACGCGATCTACTTCAATGACGGTACCATGCCCCGATGAAGGGTGGGGGCGAATGTCGTGAGAGTTGGTGCCAACGTCTTCCGATGCTTCCACATACAGCTAGGGACATTTGATTGTGGGACACCTTTTATTTTTGGGATTCTGAAAAGTTGACGTACATTATAAGGAAATGTGGGTGCAATATTATATCACCATGAGAAAAAGAAGTAGTGTCAGACAAAGGAGAAGGAACGTTTGAGAAGCAGAAGATGGTGGTGAATAACGTCAAGGTCCACAAAGTACTGCACTGTAGAGACAGTGTCAAAAGCGCATCCAATGTGCGCTATAGTGCAACCTGGAACCTAGACGTGAACGCTGCCAAGAACCTTCTTCTGCTTCTGACAACGTGGAGCGACCGGATGCATTCTGTGTTCCCTCGCCTCCCCCTAAAACCCCAGTTTCCAGAGAGGCGAGTGTGAGCGCTAAACCGACCGACCCACCTGGGTTTGTCAGCAGCTTGCCTTGTTATCCTTTGGGCCAGCTTAAATGCTGAAATACAGAGATGAAGGGCAAAAATATGTACTCGCCTTTAGCTGATCTACCCATTGGGTTCAAGGGTCACCGGTAGGGTGTCCCACAAATTGCGTCTCCGACTGTACTCCTCCGTTTTACAGTGTAGACTTCGACATTCAATCCGCAATTGGTTCTGGGTCGAGTCCATCCTCGTCCAGTTTCATCACGTATCGCGTATACTTGATAACATTTTCGAACGTTTCCGGCTCGCAGTTGTCTTGTACGATGGAGTTTGTCACGGCTATGTACTCCCCGAACAGTATCTTCAAGATGGTGTCCATTGTTGTTTCGTAGGTTTCCTGATATTCTATTTGTTCGCCTCCAAACAGATTAACGTACAAGAGTTTGACTCTGATTGTGTCCACAACGTCTGGGTGCGATGCGCACATACACAAGAATCGGCATATCCACCTGTGCGGCATCGTGAGTGCCTCCTTTGGTAGCGTGTGGGCAAAGCAATCTACGAGGTAGCCTGCCGACATGTTCATCCCCCACATTAATGCGACGTAGAGTGTGTCCAGACAGTAGATGTCGTCATGTGCGTACAAAGAAGGTCCCGCTAACCCTGTCAACATGTCTAATGCTTTGACTTGGAAGTCGAAGTCGTCATTCCGTGTCCCACACGAGAGGGGGAGGAGCATTATGCGGTTGCCAATGATATGTTGTCTTCTTGTCGCCCATATGATAGTTTCTGTATTCATAGTTCGGGTTTTTTTATGGTGCATGACGTTCGGCAGAAAAGGTGGACTATATGCATCGTTCTCTCAATTGGATTTGGATTTGAATTTGAATTTGAATTTGAATTTTACTTTTAATTTGAATTTGTGTTATATCTATTTACACTCAATACAACTTGCAGATGATGTCGTCGGAACTGTAAAATGAAACATACTTGCCTCCAGAGGAATTTTTAATACAGTCGGCGGAACATGGTACAGTCGGAGACGCAATTTGTGGGACACCCTACCGGTGACCCTTGAACCCAATGGGTAGATCAGCTAAAGGCGAGTACATATTTTTGCCCTTCATCTCTGTATTTCAGCATTTAAGCTGGCCAAAAAAATAACAAGGCAAGCTGCTGACAAACCCAGGTGGGTCGGTCGGTTTAGCGCTCACACTCGCCTCGATGGAAACTGTGGTTTTAGGGGGAGGCGAGGGAACACAGAATGCCTCAGGTCGCTCTCTCCCGTCCATCCACGTTGTCAGAAGCAGAAGAAGGTTCTTGGCAGCGTTCACGTCTCGGTTCCAGGTTGCACCACAGCGCACATTGGATGATGCGCTTTTGACACTGTCTCTACAGTGCAGTACTTTGTGGACCTTGACGTTCTTCACCACCATCTTCTGCTTCTCAACAGTTATAGACCCGTCGATTGGGGACTCTTTGCAAACTCCGCGCCAGACTACGTTGTCTGCCTTCATGTTGACAAGCCTCTGGAAGCAGCCGTGACATTTACAAGAAGTGTTGCGTTCGTCGACGTTTTTGAACAAAACATTCTTACGACGTGAGAGGCACCTCCTGATCTCTTTGATGGGCCCAGAACATGAACGACTGATACCATACCCTTGGTTGGACCAGTTGCCGAAGCCAACAACGGTCGTCTGTGCCCTTGGTGCAATCACATCGCATACCTTTTCAATCGTCTTCTGTTTACCAACGTATCGAAAGAATCGCATAGATCGGTAGCCTTTGTTGGCTCTGTGTTGTAGGAGGATCAGGAGCGCTTTGAGATAAGCTCTGACATGGTCCTGCAGGTCGGACATGTTGCTCGTATTGGGCGATGGAATGGACTTCACGAGGTCTTGAGTCTCGTCATTCCATTTGTAGGTGCGACGCTTGCTTGTATTGTACCCAGCAACTTCGCTAAAGCGAGCCGAGCTGAAAGACTCAATGCGACCTGCAGAAGATGCTACCGTGACGTTATCTGCCATTCCAGGGTCTACTCCGACACGCAGCGCACCCACTGCGTCCTTGCACTCAACGATATTTGCGTCCTTTGGATAGCCTGCGTTTTCTCCTTCTTCAACGACCTCTTCTTTACCCTTCTGCTTCATTTGGACGGATACCCCTTTACCGTCGCTGAGGATTCGGTTGTCAAAGCGATACCTTTTCGTCTCAAGACCTTGGACATTAAAGTACTTTCGCCACAGCATTGTATGGTTCTCGTAACGTCCATCGCCAGAAACACTCTCGAGTGGCGAATCACCCATGCTGAGAAGCTTCATGAAAGTCATGGAAGATATCGGGACGTACGAAATTGTGAAGCCGTTCTTGCGAGGAAGGATACTGAACAGACGGGGGTGACTTTTTCTTGTTGTTTTATCTTTCGGATCCACTCGTCTGACCTCTCCCAACTCTGTAAGCACGTGATGGAACAATCGCATTGTCAGGTGCGCTCTAGTGTTGAACTGCTTCCCTCTTGGCAGCGGAAAGAGAGCCCTCAAGTGACTGACAACCTCTTTGATGTGGATCGCATGCACGAGGCCCTCTGGGATGATTGTGTCGATTTTCGATTCTGGGTACTGGACCACCGCTTTGACAATCTTCTTGAAATGTTTCTTCAGAGAGGGATGTTTCAAGCGCAGGTACTTGATAACGACCCTGTCCACGTTTGCCCAGACGCTGTTGCACGCCATCGTCGCCATTTGTATTGAGACGTCTGCGATTACTTGTCCCCAAGGACGAACGTCCACCTTCACGTATCCTGCAGGTCTTAGGGCGTCGAAAGCAACCATGGTATCATTGAAGCTCTGGCCCAGAGTATCCTTTCGAACATTGGAGGTCGATACCGCAAGGAGGCACCTGTAATAAAAGTTCCGATCCAGGTGTGGCAACTGCTTGACGTCAAAGTCTCCATCATCGAGGCATCTTGTGACATGAAAGTTTGCGAATAAGTATGCCTCTGCAACTGCGTGGTTGATTAAGAGTACCATGCTTTGTATCCTTGAGGAGATCTGATGCCTCGATACATCCATGCACAGAGAATTAAGCGTCTTCTTGACGACGCTGATGTTAATATCGTCATCTCCTTTGTCTTGCACTACCCCCATTAAGAGGGGGGTGAGTATTATTTTTCTTTTGGTGATATCAAATGTCCCTAGCTGTATGGAGCGGAATCGCGATTGTACACCACCGCCCTGTGGTCGCTACAACACATTCCGGTATGGCCGTACAAAAGACGTTTCATTTAAGTGTTCCGTCGAGTGTAGATGTATGTCACAATAACACGTTTACTCGCACTTATCTTTGTTTCCTTCAATATTATTGCTCTTCCAATAGTAACGTTCCCAGTCCATGTGACGTCGCTTGTTTGCATCGGTCGGGTCTCTGATAATTTAAATGATGTATATAATTGTTACAACTGCGATGATGATAATGGCAAATTTCTTCTTCAGATTTCCGGAAGTGTGTATCCTGTAAACCAATGCCGCGATGCAGATGATCATGCATGTCTTGATCACTATATATTTCTACACCTTGTATAGATTGCGTGTATACTCGAGTTGCAATTCCTCTTGACGCATTCTGTAGACATCGACTTTTGCAGTCTTGTTTCCCTTATCCAAACGCGATGCTTCTTTGTCTAGCGTCAGATGAAAGTGTCGGTTCGTGTTCCAGCTCTCATTCATTTGCGCGACCAAGTCCGTGTTCTTGTGGTACAACAGGTTGGAAACGGCATTGTTTGTCTTGAATGCACGTTGTGTCGCTTGCTTGTTCACGTGGTCATAGTACTTGTTGGTATTAACTAAATTCTTCTGTATTTCCTCGGTATTGTTTCCTTGGATGCGACGTGCGGTGTCGAACGCGCGTTTGTTGATCAAATTGACGTCGATGTCGTTGATTTTCTCCATTTGGTTTTGTATGAGGATATGAAATAATGTGGTCTCATACAGTTGTTTTCATTTATTTTTGGGACCTTATTATTTTGTAGAGTCTGAGAAAGGTTTGCGCGATGCATTCAGGCAGATACATACAGTTTTTACATATTTGGTTGTCATCGAACTTACAGTCGGATACGCAATTTGTGGGACGCCCTACCGGTGACCCTTGAACCCAATGGGTAGATCAGATTAAGGCGAGTACATATGTTTGCCCTTCATCTCTGTATTTCAGCATTTAAGCTGGCCCAAAGGATAACAAGACAAGCTGCTGACAAACCCAGGTGGGTCGGTCGATTTAGGGCTCACACTCGCCTCGATGGAAACTGTGGTTTTGGGGGGAGACGAGGGAACACAGAATGCCTCAGGTCGCTCTCTCCCGTCCATCCACGTTGTCAGAAGCAGGAGAAGGTTCTTGGCAGCGTTCACGTCTCGGTGCCAGGTTGCACCACAGCGCACATTGGATGATGCCCCCACCCCCACAATTTCTATGTCACATGTGAATTGACAATTATTGCAAAGTGTATGTACTTATTCAAGCAAACCGCACTTCTCAAGCACGTGCAAGAACAACACTGTTCCATAATCTGCAAACAATTTATTGTCTGGTCCCTGAACTATTTATTGTCTTGGCAACTGTTGCAACCTTCTCAAACAAATATTACCATTACTCGGGTGTCCACTTCCCGATGTCTGTATCGAACACAAACATGCACTGGGGGAGCGTCGCGCCGCCGCCTGAGGATGCGGAAAACAGGGAACGCATGATCAGACTGTCACGCATGGAGCGCACGCCAGCGAAGGCGTCCGGAGAGCGCGATAGACTCGCAGAGACCTCTTCACGGTAAAGTTCGTACACATCGGGCATGTGTGTCGCACGCACATAGAACAGATGTCGCACAGCTTCTGGCTCGATCCTCGCCGAGGCATACTCTGTATCTTCAGGTTGAAGGGGGTCGTCAGACCGGTGTCTGGTATCTTCATCTTCATCGTCGTCCGCAATAATGGCGGCATCATCGTCAGCAATAATGGCGGCATCATCGTCAGCAATAATGGCGGCATCATCGTCAGCAATAATGTCGTTGTCATCAAAGATGAGCGGCATGCGTGCGTCCTTTTGCGTCGCTACTTTGTTGTTGTGTCTTGCGACGATGTGTGTGACGGTTGTCGACAACATCGTGTTGTCTGTCGGTGAGACGAATAGGGATCTATAGAGCCCTACGATATTGGTGTGCCATGCAGACAAGATCATTTCGACGTCGCCGCTGACTGCCCCTACGAGATTGTTATTGCAACGTTCGAATTCTGCGTACCACGTATGGAGAAGTTCTGTTCTCTGCGTCGCGTTCATCATGCATTGTTGTTGTCCCGAAGGTCCGTGGTGTCCTACACCAACAGGTCTCCCGTGCCACACTAGGACGTCGGTCGCACAGAAGACGCGGTGCGTTTGTTCTTTCGTGATATTGGTGGGATACACCTCGTCCAGTAAGCGGTCTTCCATCTCCCTCTCGATGAGTGTGTCATCGTCGAACATGTCTGCGGGGGCAAAGAGACCGGATGCAGCAATGCAGCTGTCCACACACCTATTTATCAACACGATAGAACCGCTCCTGCTAGAACCGATTGCGCGAGTTATGAGTAATAGGAACTGACGAGGTTGGTGATGTCGTCCTATAGCGTTGTATTTAGCGCGAAACATCATGTTGTGGGTGCTGGCTGTGGCGGGATTGTTTTTTGATCCATGTGGCGGTAATGTCCGGTTGAAGTACATGGAGTTGCCGAATTTGGGAGGACCCTCCATCATCTTCAGGTTGTACCGGGAGAACAGGTACCAACGTATAGCTCGGCGCTCATCCGGGCTGTTCACAGGGGTGCATGAAAAACTAGGTTTGAAAACACCTACGGTTGAAGTTGCCATGTTTCCATTGTATGGACAAAGTCCATATCAGCTTTACACTCATTGCAAAGATCTTACTTGAGAATTTTTATTTTCTTGAGATCTTCTTTGGATATACAAATATTGTCTAAGCAAAATTTACCTGTTTTACCTCCACCACTTGATATATTGACGATCGGTTCTCCTCCCCACCAAGGACCTACATGCAGTCCTTTTTCTTTGAGGACAAGAAGATCTCCTTTTCCACTTACATGCATCCCACCAAGACCCCCACCGAAATCTCCTGTGATGCTTGTTCCATCCATTTTTATTGCTGCATGATGTTTACCCTTTCCTCCACTTTGCATCATAATCTTTGGGTTGCCTCCGTTAAATGTGTTAAAGACGGTCCCTGCTCCCTTTGGGCAAATGTATAAATTCTCATCTACCAAGAAATGCATACGTCCTTTCTGAACCTTCCCGTTTGTTTTAAGAGAATTACCAGTTAAAATTGATCCTCCGCCAGCTTCTACTTTTCCCGCTGTTATTGCACCATTTACATTGGCTGTCCGGGCTTCTACTTTTCCTGCAGTCAGACCACCCTTGTGCCACGTATCGCCGGTCGCAGTGAACTTGTGAGCTACCTACCGTATTGTTGAGGCATTCGTCCTCCACGCACAGGGTCTTGCTGACATTGACTGTCCCGTCCTTTTTGGCTGTGAGGACCGTATTGTAACTATTTCGCCCAGTCGCAAAAGACAAGTTGACAGTGCTAGGTCCAAATGAGTTGGCGGCATATACGTGAGAAGCCCCCATATGTTCCTCGGATAATCCATACCTGTCTGCCTGGTTAGTCCCGTAGATTTTTTGTATTAGTGGACCTGGATTAGCCTTGGTGATATTCAGTCCCGTTAATAAATTTGAATTTTGTAGCGTTTGTATGGCCGTCTTGGTAACGTTTGTACTGGCCTCGAGTTTATTGAGTCGATCGGTTAAGTTGGTGATTTGGGTGATACTGGCTTCTGCTCTTCCTAGAAGAGTTCGTAGATCTGGGACATTAAGTTCTTTGTTTTTGCTGGCTTCGGTATTTAAGTTTGTCTGGATCTGCGCGAGTTGCGTTGAAAGGTTTTTGATTTCTGTTCCGGAATTGATTCCTTTACTTGAGGCAACTTCGATCTTATTCAGACGCACGCTTAAATCATTTAGGACGCTTGTGTTTCCTATGTTTGAAAATTGCTTGTCCGTTTCTTTCGTTTCGTTATTGAAGTTTGCCTCGAGGTGCGCGAGTTGCGCATAAATGTTTTTGATTTTGATTTCAGTATCTAATCCTTTTCTTGCGGCAACTTCTACCTCGTCCAAACGCCTGCTTAAAGTATTTATTAGGCCGCTCGTGTTTCCTATGTTTGAAAATTGCTTGTCCGTTTCTTTCGTTTCGTTATTGAAGTTTGCCTCGAGGTGTGCGAGTTGCGCATAAATGTTTTTGATTTGGATTTCAGTATCTAATCCTTTTCTTGCGGCAACTTCTACCTCGTCCAAACGCTTGCTTAAAGTATTTATTAGGCCGCTCGTGTTTCCGATTCTTGAAAATTGAATGTTGTTATCTAGAATAACTGTTTTGAGGCTTGCAGCGACGTCACCCACCTCTTTTGACAGTTTGTTGATTGCGATTGCGTTCTCATGGATATCTTTATCCGTGGTCATGTCCGTGTTTCGTAATTTCACGATGTTTTGCTTGATTAGGTTCAGTTTTTTGAGCACATCATTCTGCCTTTTTTCTAGGCGACCTACCGTTGATCCGAGATTTTGAATGGATCCGACTGTGGTTTTTATTTGCGAGTCCACGCTTTTGAAGTTTTTGTTGAATACGAGCGAGCTTTTCGACTCGCGCTCCTCCAGTTCCTTTATTATATTCAACTGAATATTGTCCTTTTTCTTGAGCACGTTGAGCTCGGCGTCGGCTGCCATTCCAAGGGCTCGTACGTCTTTCTGCATTCTATGATCGCGTTTCTTGTTCTTCTTTGCGGCCATTTCAAGTGCTTGTACGTCATCGTGCAGTATCTGTTCGCGTTTATTGTTCGCCTCGGTCGTTTTGTCGATGTTGTGGTTGAGCATAGAGTGCGAGATCACTACGTACACTACGACACCGAATATCGCTATCAAAATTAATATTATTGCGGCGGATTCCATATTACACATGTATACAGTTGTTCTCAAATATTTTTTGGAATCGAGTATAAATGTTATGCCCACCGATGTTTGGTGAGAGCTTGTGAGATAGATATCCCCATATCATCCCAGTATATCGAACGACATGGCTTCTTCTTGTTCTGACAATTCTTGCGATTTGGACGCGCACATCCGTGCCCTGCTGAAGTCCGATGTGAAGGATATTGACAATGTGCTTAAACGTATTTTACAGCAGCGTAAGGAGGAGGATGTATGCGATGTGGTCTTATGTCTGAAGGCGTATGTATTTCGTTCGGCGATTCGTGCTCAGGAAGGATTTTTGGATGAGCTCAAGGGGAGGGAGCAGGATAACGCCGCCGCCATTGATAAGGCGCGGTTGCGCATTGAGGTTGCTACGAGAGTGATGAATCACCTTGGCACGCAGCTGATTGATGAGCAGTGTCGTGCTAAGGAGAAGCTCGACCAACTCCGTGACATACAAGCTGACCGTCGTAAATTTGCAGACACCATTGGCAAGGGGAAGGATGAGCTTGTCGCTCTTCGTCGCAGTGACGAGGAGATTCGTTTGGAGATGAACCGTATTCGGCACAAGACCAAGCTTGTCGGCAAGCAGCGGTCTGCCGCTATCGGCAAGATTAGGGCTCATGAAGACGAGTTGGTTGGTTTTCGTGAGGGGGCTCTCGCTGCTGAGGCTAAGTTGGTGGAGATCAGGGAGCGTGCGCGTGTCGCTGCGTCTGATATCGATGTGGCGCGTGTGGGTTTGGGGGACGCGACCGCTCGTCTGGTTGGTGCGCGTGCGGAGCTGGTGGATGCGAATGCTGATCTTGAGCGAACGCTTTTGTCGGTGGAGGAGACTCGGCATAAGGTTGTGCATGCGCGTGCGGATGGTTCTTCGTTGGAGGACGAGTTGGCAAAGATTGTGGACACGAGGTCCGAGCTTGCGAACACGAAGTCCGAGCTTGCGAACACAAAGTCCGTGCTTGCGAACACGAAGTCCGAGCTTTCAGGAGTGAGGTATGAGCTTGCGAACGCGAAGTCCGAGCTTTCAGGAGTGATGTCTGAGCTTGCGGACACGACGTCCGAGCTTTCAGAAGTGATGTCTGAGCTTGCGGACACGAAGTCCGAGCTTTCAGGAGTGATGTCTGAGATTGATATTGTATATTCGGAGCTCAAGAGCGTGTGGGATTCCAAGTCTGAGCTGGAGACGACTTATTCGGAGCTCAAGAATGAACATGGCATTTCCAAGTATGAGCTGGAGCGTTCCCGGTCCGAGCTTGCACATATGAATTCCATGCGAGCAAAAATTGCTGTGGCTCCTGACCAGTTGAAGGTTGTTTTGAAGGATGTTGTAAACTGTGACAATCGGTTGACGCGTGCAAATGTTCTTTTGGCGAGTCTTTACAAGGAGTTGTCGGATACCGAGTCTGACATTGCTTCCACTCGTATCCAGATTAAGGATAGGCGCACGCTTGTCCTCAACAGTGTCATTTCAATTATGGGATGACCCTTGAACCCAATGCAGATATATTTGATTACATTAACGCTTTGAAAAGGATTATTGATGCGCACGATGTTAGCCATCAGTTTGACTTTTCAGGGTACTTTGAACATGTAAATTCAGTGTCTTTAGATGCAATGGGCGTTCCTGCCTTCCGGCCGATTTTGACTGGTTGCGAAACATGGTATGGAGCGGAATTGTGATTCCTTGGTGCTGATGTCTCAAGCTAGCGAGTCGTTCAAGAGGCTCTAAATCCTGATTAGAAATTTAAAAAAATCGGCCGAGAGGCAGGAACGCCCATTATGCCTTGAATTTTTTGTGTCAATCACCTGAAGACAGTATCTGTATTGACAAGATCGGTTACAAATCTTGAATTGGTCAACTTTTCAGAATCCCCAAGATAGTTCCACTGCCCTGTGGGTTGTTACACCGTAAGGTGTGCCGTACACTCCAGAAAGCGGTTTCATTTTAGTATTCCGTCGAGTTTATGTTCGACAAAGCGTATGAATCATCGTTAAACATCTTTTTTGAGTAGAACTTCTTCCCCATACTTTTCTTTTTCAAACCGACAACCATGGGGGGCAATGATGGTGATTTGTCGATGCAGTTGTCAAGAATGGTATTTATGTGTTTGCTGAATTCGACAAGTGAAGAGAACGTTTTGTTGTCTTCGTCGTCTGTGATAACTAGATGAAGGCGAATGTTATTGCGCAGTTTTAGAAACTCGTCGCTGTAAAAATCGTGTAACTGTTGTAGTTCTGGAATGTTCATGTAACGATGGATTGAGAACATGGCCCCTGCGGTTAGTGAAAGTGATCCCATTACGTAAGATAGTGCTACTTCATTGCTCGAAATTCCTATACTTCCTGCTCCGCTTATTGTTGTAAGTAGGATTGGAGGTATTGCGATCATATAGTTGTAAAACTTGTAGTGTGCTCGAGCAGTATCGTGCATTTTGGATTGTTGGTCGCAGAACCTTTCCCACGCGTGCAGCAACTCTCTTGTTTTTGAGATGACGTGTGTTGACATGTTTTTGGGTCTTACATTTGTTCTCATACTTTTTTTCAGCGGAACCGTTTGAAAATGTAAGATACTGTGGCGAAAACTAAGGCTCCCCATGTGGTGTCCACGGCCACCATCCCCCACGAGTACCCGGGTATCGTCGCCTTGTTCGTGAGGTTGTACACGCCGTACACGGTCCCCCCGAACAATGCGCCCATCCTGACCGATGGATTCGGGCGCAACAATAAGTATGCTGCAGCTAAGAGCAACGCGTACACCATGCAAACCGCAAGCCAAGATTGCACCGCAAGATTCACAGAGAACCGCGCGAATTGGGCCAAAATCCCTTCATCCCGAAGAGCCAAACGGCCTCCGCGATCGTGTAAAAAGCAAGCGCAATCGCAAGGTCCTTCATCGTATTTACTGTATTACTAAATAATTTGAGAACAAATGGGCGGATTTTTTGAAATGTCTACTCAGAATTTTGACAACTGTAATAATAATCGAACTCGTGCATAAAGGTTTTTGGGTCCATGACAATATGTGTGTAAGTAAGAAAGAATAATATGGTGCATGTTCAAGGTCATGTGCGTCGTGATCCTCCTCCGTTGGTTCCGAAGACGGCCAGGTCTCCTTCCGTGATGTCGCTTGACGATTGGTATTCGCGTCACGAGTACCTTGTGGAATGTATTTGGAATTGTCTGCGTACTCACCTCGAGCGTGGTTCTGGTAGCAGGCACATGAGCAAGCCTGACGAGGTCTACGATCGCCTTGTTCATTACCTTTACAAGACTTCCCTGAACCGTTTTTGCCGGTTCAATCTGATCAAGTGACATTTTGTGTGAAAAAAACCGCCGTTGAATTTATTATTGATACACATGCTTGTTTACGCGGATCTGTTCAGTGGTATCGGTGGGCATGCTGTTGCTTTAAAGGGGTTGGCGCGTCCTTGTTGTTTTTGCGAGATCGATTCTTTCGCGTGCGGTGTGTTGTCCTCTCAGTTTCCGGGGATTCCCATCATATCGGATGTCACCACACTGGACCCGTTGGATGTGATTGCGTCTTCTTCTCGTGTTGGAGCTGCTCTCGGTCCCGATCTCATCACAGCATCATTTCATTGCCAGGACGTTTCTATGGCTGGGAAGGGCGGTGGTTTGTCCGGTACGCGTTCTTCACTTGTGTGGGAGGTATTCCGTGTTTTGGACGGTCTTCCTTCGGTTCGGGCCGTCTTTCTTGAGAACTCTCCGGCGTTGAGATACCGTGGGTTGGATGCGATTTGCGAAGCTTTCGAGACTCGCGGGTTTAGTGTGCGCTATGGTATTCTATCTGCAGCTGACATGGGTGCCCGTCACGTCCGGTCTCGTATTTGGGTACTCGCTGCTCGTGACAAAGACGCTGGTATGCTGTTCCCTTACTTGAGCAGGACCCGTCTGTCCTCTTCGATTTCTCAGTCATTGTCCTATCCATTTGCAAAATTGGATGCGGAGATGCCTCGTCTCGTGACGCGTTCGCCTGGCACCGAGTCTCGTGCTGATGTCCGGTCTCTGACGCTTCTGTGGCAGGCCTTGGAAAATGCGATCGTGCCTCAGGCGGCTCGTTTTGCATTCGCTGTTTTGCTGACCGAGATGCGGTCTGTGTTTGGTAGTAGTAGTACTAGTAATATAACTAATATGGGCAGGTTACTCGATGTGGGTCTGAGTCAATATCCTCTTGTTGTGCGTCCTTGTTTGGAGTCACTGGATCGCGCGAAGGCTGAGTTCTACACGCGTCTGTACTACCCTGGTGAAGACCGCTTGTGGCGAGTAAGCATCTGGCCAACGCCTATGCGCTCCTCCAGTCACTTCACGCCACGTGAGTGGACTGCGCATGGTAGGCGTGTGAAAAGCGGTTTCGCCACGCGCGAATTCCACGCGAGCGAAACTGCGGCTTCTAACAGGTACGTCCATAGAAATCACCTCGATGCGCGGGAGCGACTGCGAATCAACATCCGGTGGGTGGAGACCGCCATCATGGGCTTTCCGAAAGGCTGGATGGTTGTGGGCGCTGTTGCTTACAAAGGTGTTGTTGGTGGAAATCAATAACAGCAAGTAGTTCAAACGAAATAGGTTGTTTACAAATTCACGTCGTTTTCGATTCACACCAAATAAGTTTTTAACACAGAATGGGCGTTCCAGCATCCCGGCGGATTTTTAATGGTTGCGAAACATGGTATGGAGCGGAATTTTTGTTCCTCGGTGCTGATATCTCAGGATATCGAGTCGTTCCGGAGTAGAAATTCCAAAACATCCGCAGGGAGGCAGGAACGCCCACTTTAAAATGTATGTAAGTAAGTAAGCCTTCTTCTTATTGATTGATGTCAAGATCACTTGCAATAGTTTGCTTCGCTTTGGCGTCCCTATTATCTGCTTTATCTCCTGCGTGCGCGTACACGAGGTTCCCTGCAGGAAGTTGCAAACCGCCGAGTTGCAGCTCACCGAGCAGTAGTCCATACGTTCTTGCGCCCTCTTTTTCCGATAATTTAATGTGTTTCACAGTACTCCCGCATTCCTGCATCTCTCCTGATACAGGTGTCGACTGCTGCACTGCCCTTCGTCGGACATTCCAGAAGGTTGCCATAAAGACGGTTGACGTTTGTTCTGGGAGGATCTTGTGTCTATCAACGGTGTCCGCAAGGGTGGCGGAATTTACTTTCGCAACTACACTGGTTTCACTGAGATCGTCGTGACAAGCATCAAGTCTAACTACAACAGTATATTGGGTAGCGTTTTCTGCATACATTTGACCCCCCCTTGCAATACTCCATTTAAGTTATGCGGCAACAACTCAGTATGCACGTACTCAATATACGAACCTTTCACACACGCGTGTTGCCCAACATGCGAGTTCGTTTCGTCACCAGTTTCTGATACGACATTGTATCCGCCACCTAATACTCCTCCTCATCCTTCTCCCGTTGATATGATGTCTCCGCCACCTAAACATCCTCCTCCTTCTCCGGTTGATATGACATTGTCTCCGCCACCTAAACATCCTCCTCCTTCTCCCGTTGATATGTCTCCGCCACCTAAAACTCCTCCTCCTTCTCCGGTTGATATGACATTGTCTCCGCCACCTAAACATCCTCCTCCTTCTCCCGTTGATATGTCTCCGCCACCTAAAACTCCTCCTCCTTCTCCGGTTGATATGACATTGTCTCCGCCACCTAAACATCCTCCTCCTTCTCCCGTTGATATGTCTCCGCCACCTAAAACTCCTCCTCCTTCTCCTGTTGATATGTCTCCGCCACCTAAACATCCTCCTCCTTCTCCGGTTGATATGACATTGTCTCCGCCACCTAAACATCCTCCTCCTTCTCCCGTTGATATGTCTCCGCCACCTAAAACTTCTCCTCCTCCAGTTCCTGATCCTTCATTGGATTCTTCATCCGATTTGCATGTGATAATTAAGGCGCCTGTGTTGGACTCAGTGTTCGTGTCCCTCTTACTCTGCCTGCGTCTCTCGTCCGTATTCCGTTCCGCTCCGTGCTCGGTGGTGTTTGAGTCCAGCACCGGTGTGTACTACGGTCTGTCCGCGCCTGCACCCTTCTTCACGATGGAGGATATTCTGATGCTAGTACAGAGCGGGGGTATAGATGCGTTCACTTTGGATGCAGGACTTATATGTGGTAGCACTATCCTTGTGCGCTCTAGCGAGCGCACAGTAAGGTACTTGTCATCAAGAAACACTTGCATTGAGTTCAGTTGAGGAGAACAAGGATTTAATTAATGGGCGTTGCAGCCTACCGACCGTTTTTTACTGGTTGCGAAACATGGTCTGGACAGGTATAAAGATATATTACAAACCTTCCTCAGACTCCTCAAAAAATATTTGTAGTGAACCACGGACCATGACATGTATCTGGTTTAAGGGGATATCATTCAAATTATACTGAGTGTCCCAACATTATTTGAGAACGACTGTATGGAACGAGAAGTAAGTTGTGGTAAGTGCGCGTCCTCTCGTGTGACACAAAACATGGACACAGGATTCCGAACGTGTGTGTCATGCGGAGCTAAACGGTCGCGTGTGAAAACCTTGTCGTGCGATGGATGCAGTAGTGCAGTGAACTTAAGGTATAAGTTGCGTTTGTGGAAAGATGGGAAGGGGGGGTGGCACGAGTGTGATAGCTGCAGAAAGCTTGCAAACATCGATGATGCCCGTTGGAAAACAGTAGTTGTAGTCTTATAATCATGGGTTTTTGTAGAAAATTCAGGCGAAATCTAGACGTCTTGTAGTGTCTTCTCATTCGACAGTCGACTTCATCCGATCTTTGCTGCGGATTTTAACAGTAATTGCCAGGGTGGAGCGTGAAGAGGAGCGGCTGTGCGAGCTCGCCCTGCAGCATCAACAACAGCCTTTCGACATCATGATTATGCTCCGACATAAACTCGTGATAATTGTACATGCTGCGGATGTAGCGCTTATTACGCACGTGCTCGTTGTACAACTCCGAAAAACGTTCGCCGACAGCATCGATCAAGTCAGGGCACACGTCAGAAGACATAAGGTACCACTCCGAGTCGTTATCAACACGAAGCATGAACTCGTCAGGAACCCACAAAGCTACGAAAATGTCCCGAGCACGCTCCGTCTCAGAACCAGTGTTGCGACGCAACTCGACAAACTCCCACACGTCAGCATGCCATGGCTCAAGGTAAGCAGCCATGCTCCCACCTTCGGAGCACCTTGGGGAGAGTGCGAATTTCCTCTGATATCGTGGCCGAGCGGGACTGTCGCATGCTGGGAAGTTCGTGTTTCCTAATACCAAAAAAATCCCCCGTAATCACATTCTGACCGCTTTCAGATACAGCTATCGCACCCGCTACAGCTACCGCCAGGAAAGTGCAACCAAGGGTTTATAGGGTTTATAGGGTTTATAGGGTTTATCCCAACTCAGTATTTATTTATACAACCTGTGCGCTTGAATGCATATGTATATACACATGTGCATCGAAATGCATTCGCACACGCGATCATCGTTTCCATTACTAACGTCGGTTCCCCATGACATTCTTGATCGTATTGCCCTATTCTCTTCCAACCCCAAGATTGTATTAGTGTGCAAAACTCTGCACAACAAATTTTCAGGATTGCCCCTTGCCCGACTGATCCAACCACCACAGCGAGTTGGAGAGATGATGGCGAAAGGGGGGCGCGCCGACCTTCTAGCAGTATGCTTGGTGTCCAATCCTCTTGTACAGGTTAAGGGGGCCCTACAATTGAGAGCGAACCAAAATGAAAACAAGCTTCTCTATGTAGCTGCCAAGGAAGGTCACGCAGATGTCTGCAAGCTGCTGATGGATCCAGCGGTGGCTGGACTTGAGTTCAGGGCCAGGGCGAACTCTATCAGCAGCTGGGCCTTGCGTGAGGCTGCCAAGGAAGGTCACGCAAATGTCTGCAAGCTGCTGATGGATCCAGAGGTGGCTGGACTTGAGTTCAGGGCCCGGGCAAACTCTAACAACAGCTGTGCATTGTGGTGGGCTGCCAGGGAAGGTCACGCAAATGTCTGCAAGCTGCTGATGGATCCAGAGGTGGCTGGACTTGAGTTCAGGGCCCGGGAGAACTCTGAAGGCAGAAGTGCATTGCAGGCGGCTGCCAAGGCAGGTCACGCCGATGTCTGCAAGCTGCTGATGGATCCAGAGGTGGCTGGAATTGAGTTCAGGGCCCTGGCGTACTCTGGCGGCAGCATGGCATTGGAAGAGGCTGCGGAGGCCGGACACGCAAATATCTGCAAGCTGCTGATGGATCCAGAGGTTGCTGGATTCAAGTATAGGGCCCGGGCGAACGATAGAGACAACCGCGCCTTGTTGGTGGCTGTCAAAGAAGGTCATGCAGATGTCTGCAAGCTGCTGATGGATCCAGAGGTGGCTGGATTCAAGTATAGGGCCCGAGCGAACTCTGTCAACAGAAAGCTCTTGTTGGTGGCTGCCAAAGAAGGTCACGTATCTGTCTGCAAGCTGCTGATGGATCCAGAGGTTGCTGGACTTGAGTTCAGGGCCAGGGCGAACTCTATCAACAGCAGAGCCTTGTTGGTGGCTGCCAAAGAAGGTCACGCAGCTGTCTGCAAGCTGCTGATGGATCCAGAGGTGGCTGGAATTGAGTTCAGGGCCAGGGCGAACTCTGTCAACAGCAGAGCATTGCGGGAGGCTGCAATTGCAGGTCACGCAGATGTCTGCAAGCTGCTGATGGATCCAGAGGTGGCTGGACTTGAGTTCAGGGCCCTGGCGAACTCTGTCAACAGAAAGGCCTTGTTGATGGCTGCCAAGGCAGGTCACGCCGATGTATGTAAACTGCTGAACTTGAGTTCAGGGCCATTGTGAATATTGACAGCAGCTAGGTCTTGTGTTAGGCAAGACACGTTTCTTGCCACGGTAGTGCAAGTATTTGTCTACTCTCCTCAAACTTTTCAGACATGTTCAGTTTGCTCCAGCGAAATATTTACTTTTTTTTTTTTGAAGATGTAACTTATACAGTCCTTGAATGTTTTGTGTCAATCAATCTCCTGAAGACAATATCTGTATTGGCAAGTGGCAAGATAGGTAGGTTACAAAACTTGAAGACGTTCGTTCTGGCTTATGTGATACAGTCAACGGAATACTTAAATGAAACCGCTTCGTGTACGGCACACCTTGCGGTGTAACCTAATGTTGTCGCGACCACCGGAGGGGGACCGAGTGGTGTCTACAACAATACGAGTTTTTATTCATCAACAACAACAGAGCTGCTGTGGGCAAATGGAAGAGGTCGTCCTAGACCCATCAATTCCATGCAGTGCAGCCTTGCGATTGTGAGAGCAGAAGAGCGATCCCGGTCCGAGTAAATGCATGTTTCTGGAGAGAATCGCAGTCCTCGTACCTCTGGGTACCGCTCGATCGATTTGTGAGAATCGACAAGGGAAGTGGCGAAGCCACCCCTATATTGCAAAGTGTCGATCATTGGATTTTTTCTTCCGTTTGGTCGATATGTCTCTACACTCGGTGGACGAACAAAATGAATCAACGTCTCCCCATTTTTTTTGGCCTGAACAAATGCATTGCACCACCACGTGTGTGTACGGGGGGCGAATTCTGGTTTGTTCGGCGCATTGAATGAGTTGCAGTTGGACAGATAGAGAGATTCGCGTGTGTAAGGCTGTGTGAGGATGGATGATGCGTCATGCGTCGTGACAATACGAGTGAGAGTGGGTGCGTGGCCAGCAACATCAACAGCATCACCTCGACATCCGCCGCCGTGCGTGTGTCGTGATTGCGTGCGTACGTTATCCGATCCATCCGATCTATCCATCTGATCTATCTATCTATCTAATGCACCGAGTATGCGACATGTTTCCTCCGTTCGCCTATCACTCTTGCTTGGAGGTATTGGCAGTCTCCCCCTTCAGAAACCAATAGAGTTGTCGAGCAGGAGTGTGCTTGAATTCACGTGTGAGAATGAGTATGCGCAAGTCATCGTGATCCCCCCCCCGCAATCCGCACGACTTCCGACATGATCTATGTATCATCATGTATGTATCTTCTGTGTCAAGTTTAAGTTGTCGTCGACCGTGATGTAGTGTTTGGCTGTCTTCACAATATTTCGCGCACCTGCGCGCGTGCTGCTGTACTTTCTTGATTTCCCCGAATCGTTTATCATATGTATGTTTGCTTCTTCGCACGCCCTGAACATGATGTCTTTGACGGCATTCTTGTCATTGGTCCAAACGCCTCCATGTTTTACCAAGACGACCCCTTTGGACTTGACAAGCTTCCCTTCCAAATCCTTGAGCAGTATCTTTGCTGCAACGTCGTCTCCTCCTGCGTACCTAGGTGCACGTACGTGTGAGCCCATGCACGCAGACGGCGTGACGATATCGATATCGATCGTTGTCATGTCCTTTATTCTCATTCAGATTTGTTGATAGAAGTGAATGCCCCCCAGTAGTTATACTCCGGTTGGGGTTGGGGTTTTGTGTGAGTGAGAATCCCCCCGTGTCCTGTTGAGGGGGTGGGTGGGTGGCCATGGAACGACAAGACATAATCCCCCGCCGTGCGTGTGTGCGGGGTGGGCGCCTATCATCACGGTGACAACGAACTAACGATTACAATGATGATGCGGTCGGTGTAAAAATGTATATCGATCGATAATAATCTCCGCGTTTTTCGATCTTGAGGTCTGCTTGAAGTCGCCTTGAAATGTCACGTGTGAGAGAGTCTGATGATTGACAACGAACGAGTACAATGATGATGCAGTAAATCTCTCTCTACACGCCACCCATGCGGCAACCAACCACTTGAATCCTTCACCAATCTGAACTACAAATGTGACAGATGTGACAGATGTGACAGTTATTTTACCAAACTATAAATTGACATATGGCATACTATTTTGTTAATGAGGTCTATCAGATAATAGTTATGTCTATAACCTGTCACATTTGTCACATTGTCACAATTTGTCATCATCTTCATCTCTGTAAAATCATACTCTCATGTCATCCATCATCTTCATCACCAAGTAGCGATAAGACGATCTTCCTGAGTACACGAACTTGAATCCTTCCCCAATATCAACTACAATTGTGACAGATGTGACAGATGTGACAGTTATTTTACCAAACTATAAATTGACATATGGCATACTATTTTGTTAATGAGGTCTATCAGATAATAGTTATGTCTATAACCTGTCACGTTTCGCAACCAGTCAAAATCGGCCGGGATGCAGGAACAACGCCCATTCTTTGACAAAGAAGACAACGAATATGTGTCTGATCATTGAACTTGCAATGCGATAATTCGGGGGATTCATGCGCCCACTCCAGCATTAAGTGCACGATAAAGTATCGACTTGTGCCTTAAGTTCGTGGATGCGGGGCTTCTCTGTGGTAGCACGATCATTGTGCGCTCCAGCGACCGCACAGTGCGGTACTTGTCATCAAGAAACACGTGCATTGAGTTTTCTTGAGCTTGGTTCCGACAACCATTCATCATTAAAAATCGACGCATTAATCGTCGAATGTCACGTTTAGTCGTGGATCTGTTTGTGATAATGTTTGGTACTGCCACTTCCCCCCCATGATAAACCGTCTGTTCAAGGCAAATTCATTTAATGTACCTATCATCTCTTCTTCATACAGATCTTCAACCACATGTCCAGAAGCACAAGACCACATAGAAGTAGGGTAATGAGTGCATATCGCATTCAGAAAATCGATGTCATTTTGCAAGGCCACCATTCTAAAAGCCTCAAAGATCTCAGCATCTCTCTTGCCACATCTCTCTTGTCGCATCTCTCCTGCCAATATGGAAAACCTGTCTATGATTTCTTTATGTGGATGTGTAGCTTCTACAGACATTTTACAAAAAATATGCGTTTTTTCCTTATACCATTTGAACGTGCTTTGACAGAGAAAAAAACGAATATGTGTCTGATCATTTAACTTGCAATGCGAAAATTCGGGGGATTCATGCACCCACTCCAAGCATTAAGTGCACGATAAAGTATCGACTTGTGCCTTAAGTTCATTTATCGCATTCACAAGTAAAGACACTACATTCCCGTAAGCGACAGTCAGCATTCCAGATTCCGGATGTGCATGCACAGCTTCAGGCAAGACATCCAATAGTTCCTGTGCAATGAGACCACAACTACGACGACGTGTCTCGTCACCACCATTCTTTATGAACGTATACCCTCGAAGGCGTCCCACACGTTCCAATGCATCCGGAATCGGGAGCACATCCGACTTGGTGCGAATGTCGGAGTACATGACCATATCACCCACACTGAACAGGGATACGTTATCCACCCTTGTCTTTATATGTAGTGGGTAAACAGTATCATCTCCAACACCAACACCACCCACAGTCAATGTATCAAGACACATACACTTCCCATTCAGTGTCGTAAGACCACCCACATCCAAATTGGAAGTTGTTAGAGATGCAAAGTTAGCTGTTCCCGTAAACGTTGGAGAACTACTCAAAACAACACTACCTGTTCCGGTACTGGTGGAGACTCCCGTTCCTCCTCTAGCAACCGCTAATGTTCCACTGGATATATTGTTTGCGTTGCGTGCAAATGTCTCGGTCGCTATGGGTGTGAGGGAGCCTAGCGGACCTATTACGAACGCGTTGTCCGACTCACGAAAAAGAAGCTGATATTCGGGAGCATCTCCCCTATCTATAGAAAATCCTGCCTCACCCTTTGAGACACCTGATCCTATCTCACCTGAGTTAAGTACAATTATATTGTCCTCAATCGTCACCGTCTGCGTATTCACCGTTAATTGTGTGCCTTCTACAGTCAGGTCGCCTTTTACGATCATGTTACTTGATATCGTCGTAAGAGGTGCTGTCATCACAATTTCCTTTTCCGCTCCCAAATTCACGGTGCCACCTGCTCCGCTAGACTGGATGTTAACTCTCCCTAGAGGTCCTGATACACGCATCGTGACACCCCCTTCCGACACTACATTGACTCCCTTGGCGGACACCAGGGATGTCTCCCCATCGCCGGTGGTCGTTAGCGTGATGCCTTGCCCCGGGTCAGCGCGGATGGACACGGCATCATTATCAGCGCAAAGCACTGGCGTGTCCCCGATGTAGAGAGTGTTCGACGAGATTTGTAGCTCTTCGATCTACGCCTCTTTGAAGTGCATGGTCGATGTCCCTATGTACTGCGTCGCGTTCGTCATCGGGACTATGTTCGATGACACCACTAGATCCCCCAACAATGATACGTTTGTGTCTGACACACGCACCATCTCCGTCCCTCCTGCTACCACACCTAGTGTTCTAGCCACTGGATTGAACAGACCCGTGTCCGGAGCGTTGGAAAAGGAGATGGTCGAAGAGCCTCCTTCTCCGAACTGAATAATTCCACCTGGTGAAATCAAGATGTTGCTAGCTTGGAATGTGTTGAAAGACGGATGTAAGTTTTTCGCGTATAGCGTGCCGTTAACGGAGACGTGTGTATCGAAGGTCGCATTTCCATGGACTTTTAGCTCTTTTTGCAGATGCACATCTTGTGTGGAATGGAGTGGAGCTGATAACAATGCCAGTCCTCCTCCAGAATCAGTAAGTGTCAGAGCAGCATTCGATAGGAATCCTGATACAGCTATTCCTCCTCTTGCATCGATGATCGAACTGCATGCGATGTTGGCACCGAATGTAGTTGGTGCATTTGAGAACGCTGCTCCGGGGTGAAAGACTGAAGGACCATAAGAAGAGAATCGACCGATGGATGTAATCGAGGCGGGTACCGTGACATGTCCGCGCAGCTCGGTGTTACTGCGAACTAGGAGGATGTCTTCATCAAGCATGACGAGCAAATCAGCAGTTGTTCGTTATTATTATTATCATACACACACACCTTTTTCACGGGTATTATTTGAAAATAAATCATTTATTTATTCAGTTCTTATTGCAGGGGAGATTTTGTTGTTCTTGACAATACTCGTCAAAAGTTTTATAAATGCAAATTTTCTAACAACGTTGTCGTACACTTATCCGCAATGATAAGTGCATCCAACGAAAGATGCACGTGACAAACCGACTAATTGTCCATCTGACTTACGTTTCTCGTAATCTTCTTTTGAAATAAGAGTCGTGATCGATACACCCGAGAATGCATCGATTTCGGTTGTCATCCAGCGCATTTCGTAGGCAGGTTCGGTCACAGGAATAGGTGTTTCGAGTGGTTCCCCAGTACGTGTCTCTCCGGTAACTGGGTCCACAACGAAGGACCCTGTGTCGTGGTCACGATCGTATACAAGAGAGATCCGTCTGCATCGAAAACGACATTCCCATATTCATCTTTTTGTACTTCTTCAACATCTACCAGAGGATGTGAGAAATCACAATCCATCGTGAGTTTGGCGACCGTATAGTTTCGTAATGTACCATCCGGTACATCTCCATCATCTAATAATTGGAGAGACGCGTAACCGGACAAACTACTGGTGGTGACGTAATCACCTGCATGGATAGTTGATCCGGTCTCGTCACATACCCAGATGCATTCTTCGCCGATCGAATTGATTTGGACACGTACATCACCTTGTTCTGCTATCTTTAGGAGCTCTGTTCCTGAGATGGCTGCAGATGGACCTGCGGGATGGTCCAGGGTGAGCGAGATCACACCGAATGCACGGGGATCTTTTGGGACCTTGGAAAGAGATACGAGAGGTAGGGCTTGGTTGATTGTCATTGTTAAGTATTAATTGAATATATAAAAGCCACCGCCGTACCAGATGTGATCGTCACTGAGTTATTGAATAGTCCGGAATAGGTAGTATCCGCGCTATTATAGTTCTGTATACCCCACCCAGTGTTGATTTCAAGACCAGGACCGGGTGAGTTTCCGTCAAGGTTTCCCTGTATCGCGGCGCCCCAAATACCATCATCTTGAGTCACATATACCCGATCTGCAAACGTTGCGTAATTTAACGAGTTGCTGAAGCACCACTTTCTGACAGATGAATCACTTGTGAAAATTAGCCCACCGGATGCATTGAACACCTTCAACGTGTATGTGGCGCCATAGTTTGTGGTGTTGGCTTTGTTAAAGAAAGAGTCGAAGCCGTTTGTTCTGTCCGTGAACGTCCATTCGATCGTAAATTGTTGCACGCCGTTAAGGAAGTACATGCCGTACAGCTTTGTGAAAGTGACCGCAAGCTTCTCGGTGTTAAACTGCCCTACACCCGTTATCAGGGTCTTTTTTGTTAGTCGTTCGGCTAACGCTCCGACTGTGGGTGTGGCAAACAGAGTCCCCCCTAAGAGCTCAATTGATGTTTTAGCTGTGTCGACCACCGGTGACAGTGACGCAATAAAGCGACTCGAAACACCAAACCCTATATCTGTCACATTCAAGCTGTCAAAGTCAGAGTATTTACCATATCCCGAAGTAACCGTCCCACCAGACATGAACCAATTACCGTTGGTGTGGTTAAATGACGATGTTTTTGTGCCCAGAGGGAGCTTGTATAGAATATTCCAGACGTTGTTGCCCCACCCGTATATGTAACCGTCAAGTTCTTGTATGCCCATTGAGCCACCGCTCGATGTGTTTTCCCCGCCAAAGTAACCAGTTGTCTGATATTTACCGTCGAAATCAAGGTTTTGGTCCTGCGTGAAATTGAACACGACCCAATCCCCTCCGTCTGCTTGGCCATCGCCTTGTATCACCCTCGCACGATTGTACAGTGAGAAAAAATCTGTTCCATTGTTTTGCCCCCCTACATAGTATAGCATATCGTGCCCCCCAGACCATACACTATTATTGTTGTTGGTGGATGTGTTTGCCACCCCGAATGACTGCAAATAGTTGAGCACTGTGCGCGGACCACCAGGTATGACGGCATACACAAATGCGTTATTATTCACTCCTGGAAACGATGGGATGCTCCTAGTCGTCGTCAGCGTCATCGTGAACGTCTTGGATACGGGGATCGAGCCAGGTCCCGTGGCAGTGACCGTGATACTGTTGTTTACGCTCGTGCCTGCCGTCGCCGTGATGACGGCCGTTGATGAGTTTATCGTCACGCCGGTGGGGTTGCCCGTCATCGTCCATGTTACGGTGCCATAGTTGGACGAGCTAACGAGGTAGCTCTCCATCGAAAACGTAACATTCGCTGACGTGTTCGTGCCGGTCAGCGTGGGGATCGTGTTGAGTACCGGTGTTTTGATCTTGTAAGCGCCATAGAAATCGCTCATCTTGATGTTGTAATTATTAGATGGCACGTTGGGTGCGGCAGCATTTGCTCCCACCGCCGCAAGCACGCCGTATGCTCCTCCTCTGCGGTATTCTGATAGCTTCAGATTCTGTCCCGCTGCGGCCGTTTGACCGAACTGTGCAGCGAGGTCTGATAATTTGATCGGTCCTGAGTTTTGCAACGCCATTCTGTTTTACAACGCATTATAAAAGTGCTCTCACAATCGCAAGGCTGGTTCTTGGGTAACTTGGTTCCTACCGATCTTGACAGCGCAATCATGAAAAAGATGGCAGCACATACAGTACACTAAATCTAAAAAAACTCTAGGTGTTTCACTGCCGAAATGAAAACATTAGCCCCCCGTTTTATTTTGGCAGTAGCACAGATGGTGTCAAAACGTTCCACACACAATCTCCACCTCAGAATCAGACTCAGACTCAGACTCAGAACTCCATCTCAGACTCAGACTCAGAACCCGCATCATCATTAGTGATGCAACAAGAACCCACCGGGAGAGCGGGCGTCCCAAACACACCCCGGAAAGCGTGCGTCATCCGTACTTGCGCCCCACTCCAATACTTGTCCAATGCCGTCTCGAACCCATCGTACGTCACAACCACCTCCTGATCAAACATGCGCCCCAGTGCGACACCGAACTTGCTGCCCCGGCTGTTACCAGTGGTCTTGCCAAACTGCTGCGTGGCTGCCACTGTCATGCCGTAGTAGGTGCTTGGCGCGCCTGCCCCCCCTTGCATCTGAGCACCTCGCAGCCTTACTGCGTCCCTGGTACCTTGCCCATCCTTCAACGTAGACTCCCCTTCGGCATCGCACATGTTCAGCAACCTCACAAATGTGCCTTTGAACTTCTCCGCACTCAATTGCCTCATCTGTGACCAGCTGCTTGAATGAACACACGAGACTACCGTGCTGCGGCGACCCCTGCCACATGCCATGGCCGCAGAACAACAACACAGCCACCTCTGTGTCGTGGGACAACAACCACTTCAGGTGGTCCAATACAGCGCTGGACAACACCTCGCCCTCCAGTGTTTCAAAACTGAAACCCGGCCCTAACTGGCGGCGTAGCCCTGCTGCGTCGCGCGCAAAACCCTCAGTCCTGTACTTGCCCAGGTCACTGGGGAGCACTCCTGTTTTCTCCATCACGTATCGAGTCCTGATATCCAACCCAGGCATGGCGTAACTAGGGATGACCAGCAAGGCACGCTTTTGTCTCTGCATCTGTGGGGGTTACACTTATTTATACCGGTTAATATTGAATCACACATATTTCTCTATGTATCATGCATGTCCAATAAAGAAATAATGATGCGGGACTCCAAAGCAGCGTGATTTTTAAGAGGCGCGCTCCACCATCCCAAAAAAACACAGGTTTGTTAAGCAGAAAAAAAAGTATTGGTTCGCTTGTGCATGCATGTATGTATGTATGTATGCACGAACGAACGAACGAACGAACGAACTATGATGAGAACGACGACGGCGCCGGAGCAGCAGCCGCAGAGTAGTTGTACTTGTTGTCATCGCACGCAGATGTGTACGCGGTTACGCAATCAGACTGTGTCTGAGATGCGCTGATGACCTTCGCGTGTCTCTCGAAACAGCGTGTAGCGTAGGCCTTGTTGACCTTTTCTGCTACATGCTTTGGTGATGACGCGTGCGTGGTGCACAGCAGGCCAGTGGCCTGGCGATTTTTTTGCACTGTCTAGCTCCGGACGAATCGAGCAGGACGATGCAGCACTTCGTATTGCAGAATGGCAGATTGAGGCTGGTGAGCAGGTCGTGTCCAAAGTGGTACGGGGACAACTCTGGAACTAGCTGACTCTTCAGCAGGATATTCTCATGCATGGTAGTCTCGGAGATGAGCTTCAGCTCATCGTTATGCTTGATAAGTGTCTGATTCTTGATCCGACAGTTCTCGAGCTCTCGCAGGAGCGCATCGTAGTCTTCGACTGTAGTAGTCATCGGCTCTTCAGACGCATTGGACTCCTCCTTGAAGGAGTCGTCCTGCTTGACGTGGTTGTAGCAGTATTTACTGCCGTCAATTAGGATTCGGGAACATGGGGAACCGTCCTTCTTGGTCCCGGCGCAAATGCAGCGGGCGTCAGAGGTTGTTGTGGATCCAGACATTTCGGGTATTTCAGTGAGTGAATTTGGCGATTACGTGTGTTGTAGTTGTTGTTGGTTGTTGTGCTGGAGAAAACGTTTCAATTTTTTCGAAACGTAGTCTATTTGGCGCGCGGGGTCCGCGTTGCCTCATCCGCGTTTCAAATAAAGTGGGACACACCTTACAAACTTTCCTCAGACTCCTCAAAAAATATTTTTAGTGAACCACGGACCCTGTATCTGGTTTCATGGGATATCATTCAAATTATACAGAGTGTCCCAAAATTCCAACTGCATAGGGTTCATCAGCTTAAATGCTGAAATACGGAATGCTGAAATCCGTGCTCTGAAGACGAAGCTTCACGAGCTCCAGCATCCGCTATCCTATCCTGCCCCACTCCGTGGGTCCCGCGATTTCCATTTCATGATCCCGAAATAGTTTGTCAAGCAGACATGTGTTTTCGCGCGCCTCGAAGCACGCATGTAAACAAGTCAGATTGCCGACGATGCTCTGGACTTGAGCAGACTCCCACATACATCACAACAAAAACAAAATGAAAATCTTTTAAACAAACCAGGCTTTGATTTTTTGTGTTGGATGAAAAGGCATCGCATGTGTCATCAGGTACACCTGAGCGGCAATTCGAGACAACTTAACTGAATCCCACCTGAGTGTACGGCACCATGTCGCAAAGTGGTCACAGTTGCGGCCCAGCAAGTGATAGAGGCCAGAGCAATCTCGCAGATCCCTGTGCAGCCCCAACGCCAGTGCCGCCGAGAACTCCCGAAGCTCTGGTGTGTCGCTATCCCAACACATTACAGCAAGCTCAGGCCAGCCGGGGACAGCCATAAATTCGCCCAATGTACGCAGCCGGATCTTGGCCTCTTTTTTGCCCGCATCCTGTGAGCCCCAACAATCAACCACGAGATTTTTACCCCCCTGCACTCCTGAAATGGGACCAACAAAGATTCCATGATGGAATCTCTCCTTGGTACCCGCTGTCCGAATGAGGATCTGATCGCCAGAAAGGAGCTCTGTGGCAACTTCAGCTATGTCAACGCGGCGGGCTGACTGCGGGAGCAAGTTGTGAATGCCCATGACATTCATCGCGCCCTCCATGAGGGCGAAAACGTCACTATCAGCACCTTCTGACTTTACGCCCAGGATCTCGGCCACCAACAACATCAGGCTGTTCATCTCGACAGGCGTTTTTCACTTATTATCCTGGAAAGTTAATAATTGATGTCGAGCAGACGCCTGCTTTCAGTGATAAGCTCAAGTGTTCCAGTGATAAGCTCAAGTGTTCCAGTGATAAGCTCAAGTGTTCCAGTGATAAGCTCAAGTGTTCCAGTGATAAGCTCAAGTGTTCCAGTGCACTCCGATGACTTTCAGTGAGAAAGAAGCCCAAGCGTTACAGTGATAATAAGCTCTCCTTAATTTAATGCCCAAGTGTTACAAACAAGTGAATCTTTTACAAACAACATACACATTGTGTAAGACTTGACAGTTAGTTACACAGTAGTGTGTAGTAGTGTAGTGTGTCTAATGCTTGATGTGAACTGTGGGCTCCCCTCCGGTCGCCCACCCGCTCGGTTCCTCGCGGACTCCTTTGTGGGGGCTCCCCTCCGGTTGCCCCCGGTCGCTCCGCTGGGGGGAAGAGGTGAAAGGGGCTCCGTTGCTTGTTGAATATTGAATCCGTTGTTTGCCGATGGACTATTGCTGTACATGGACAATTTTACACATCATTCCATCCATTTTTCAAGTACGTCAACGAAGTGAGTCCGGCAAGTGGTGATATGTCGTCCACGTCTGTGTTCGAAATGTCCAGGTGAACCAACGAAGTGAGTCCTGCCAGCGGTGATATGTCGAGCACCTTGCTCCGGCGACAAAACGAAATGAAGCGATAATCGGTCTTCGACCTCCGAGAGACCAGCCGCACTGAAGCAATCGCCTCTCTTCCTGGACACGCCGACTGTAGCTTAGTTGGTTGCGGTTATTATATGCATCAAATTCCCTTGTCATGTGAGTAAATGAGCATCACACAGACAACTTGTAAGCCACAAGTAATGTACATTTTAGGGCGCAGGGAAAGTGGGAAGAGTCACGCTATCACTCAACTTATTGCTCAACATTCACCACCCACTCTAATATTGGTCATGACAGAACATAACAAGGAGTACCATGCTTTACATACACCAGAGGCAACGTTGTGTAAACTGTCTGAATCTGAATCTGAATCAGAATCACCTTCACTTGACGGTTTCAATGTGCTATCATTTGATGACATCCATATTTTTAATGTACAAGGCCGCCAATTGTTACACAATGCCATGCAGTCGAAAGCTCGTGCCGTCATCGTGTCTGTCTCTCACCCGTGCAGCATTCCCCTAGCCGGTCGAGACACCATCTTACAACTCAGTCAGTATCATGACCATCACGGATCTGAATGGGTGAAGATGTTGAAGGCCACGTATGCATTCCAACTGTAGATCATCCACAGGCACAGCCCCACCGTTGTGCTGCACTGCCAAGTGGGTCAAAAGAGGGGGTCTGAGCATTTTAGCGATTTTTTATCGACTTTCAAAAGAGGGGGTCTGAGCATCTTCCTCATCCGGTGATACCATGAGGCAAATTAGTACCATTCCCTAGCTGTATGAATCCAATTATCATGTACACCTCCAGGACGCAATGGATCAACCCCATGCCCGCCTTCCAATCCCTCCCTGCACAAGAGCGACATGGCCACTTGGTTGAATGACGATATTGCACCAAGTCGATATCGTGATCACAGCATTGCTCTCCTCTCTGTTGAAGTCTGTCATGCATTGCGTGTGAAGGACTTGCAGGGCAGTCTGAAGCACCGATTTCTCCGTTGAGTTGCTGACCCACCTTTGTGCAATCACAAGCGCAAATCAAATCATACCTGTTGTTGTTGTTTCGCAGCATGGCTACGGCAGCTTCAACAGCCGCATGCGCCGACCGCACTGCCTCATCAGCTCGCTCAGCAGTTTGGACAAGTGCAGCCAATGCAGCATTCTTGTGTGGCCCTCCGTCAGCGATGATGATGCCTAGTTGAGCTGGTGATGTATTAGTGAAGTCCATGCTTATTATCTGTGTGCATGAAAAAATGAAAGCAGTGACAAATAATATACTGTGTACACAATTATAGGCTTTAAGTAATACCGCGATAAAATAGGGTTGTCAAGCAGCTAACAAACCAGAATTCACCCCCGTACAGACAGTTTTAGTATAGATCCGAATTAGATTTGTGTTAGATGTACATCGGAATTGTGTTAGATACGTGTGCGTCGGTATCACACCGTGCGCGACACTCGATGCGATGAGATGAGAAAAACCCGAATTCAGGCCAAATTCCCATGAACACGGCGTCCCCTTTTGGGTGAGGATCCGCCAACCTTGGTAGCTGTATGTGGACAAGACAACCTTGCCGTCGCTTAGCGGATTCAGCTAAATGCAGCCCCTGCATCAACAATCACCGACACACCCGTTGAATTTAAGCTACCCGTATATCCTCAAACCTATGAATTTCTTATTACACATCCGGGGGTCCGGGGGACATGTAGTAAGAAAGACAATGAATTCTCCATAGGGGTATCATAGGGGTCAACTCCCCCGGGATGCTGCATCTTATTCCTATTCAGCACATTTGCGGCCAGCTGGAATTCATACTTGGCTTTTAAATTGTTTAGGCATTGCAAGCCACATGAGTCTTTGTATTCACTAAGTTGTATAATTATCCCATCGCCATCAGATGGGATACTGAATGGATGTGAAACTGCTACAATTAACCGTGTTCCAGTTTTGACATGCAGTGATATAGCATATTGTATTAGACTGTCTGTCGAATCGAAAATGACGTTGTCCAAAACTATAATCGTAAACCCGATTAGGCTATCCAGGGTGTCTCGCATGCTTACAATTGCAATTGGGGAATGCAGTTTATGATGATTTACGTCATGGTCTGTCTCACAAACCACCAAAGTGGATTCACCATCCCCTATTTCGTTTGTGATCATGAAGCTCTTTCCAGCCTGCCTACGCCCAACAATATACATCACATGAGTAAGCACACACACTGTCTGCTGCGACAATACGGATGCCTCATTTACAGAAGCGTTGGTTGCATTCTGCAAATTCATTATACACTGTTAGGTTTACATATTTTCGGAAAGCAAACGAGTCAATTGTTGCAACCCTTTGACACCATGTGTGGGTCAGCACAGAGAGATGTTATTGTATTGCATGCATTGTGGGGCCCAACGCGCACCGCGTCTATTCATGCGTGCACGAGCAAGAATCACGCACTTGAGGTTCTCGATCTCTTCGTCCTGCTTGGAAACCAAGCTCAGCGCCTGGTTCAGTAGACGATGTTGCTCCTCCGTCTGAGCCAGTAGCGTTTTGTAAGCTCGCTGAACAGCGTCAGTACGCACGCGCTCTGCAGCCACGGCATCAGCCACGGCAACAGCCACGGCATCATCGAGTTGGGCTTTCGTGTACATTTCGGCCATGATCAGTCACTGCACATGCATTGCCTTGTCTGGGGCTGGGTCTCTATACTATTCTACAGTCGGCAGAACAGTAAAATGAAACATAAAAAAACCGGTATAATGCGGTGACAATCATATATTGTATGAGTGGATTGCACCCCACTGCGGATTGAATTGGAGCTGGCTGGATTGCCCCTCCTTTTAATGCAATTTGTTGATTCAAAATCGTATTGGTGTTCCACTGCCCCGTGGGTTGCTACACCATTTGGTTACATCATACACGAGGCGGTTTCATTTTAGTATTCCGTCGACTGTATGAAGAGGATTCGTCTACATGTTTGCGTGTGTCAATGAGTGTCCTGTGTGTGCCATTCGACAGCAGCCGCCGCTACGCGTGTGTGAGTTTAAGTTGTCAAGTTTAAGTTGTCGTCGACTGTGATGTAGTGTTTGGCTGTCTTCACAATACTGTATCAGATAAGACGATCTTCCTGGAAAAAATTGTCACAATCTAGAACAAAAACGCAAATTGCATTCTCTCCAAATCCAGCCATAGCAAATCATTGCAATAGGGTACAACAACATCGCAACTTGTTGATGCGCAGATGACGTGGCTCACGCACGACCTATAATTGGGAGTAAGATCTGTAAACCTGTCACACAACACAAACACACGATGTTTTAGACCAAGGGCATTCAATAACACAAAATCTGGCTCAATGCGCACCTCCTCAATGTCATCAAATGCATATGCTAAATGCCCATTATGCACACAAAGTATGACAAATGGAATGTGTTTGTGAGGGACAACCTTAAATGCGTCTTGGACAGTATTGAACCCTGTAAGCACACACACTGTCGGCTTCGACAATACAGATTCCTCATTTAAAAATCCCATCTGTACCAGGTATCCTTATACCCAATCAATAAAAGTCCTGAATTAAAACCCATGTCCTCCCCCGGTGTTGCAATGAGAAAATGACGGTCGCATAAAAAAGATCCCTATATAATTCTCTATTATAAATCCTCGAAGCTTCACAAGAGTCAGCAGCTCAATTTCAGACAAACATGGCATCTCGGGAAAATCCCCTTACCGACATCCTCACATCGGCAATCGCCCACATCAAGCGAATGCTTCCAGATTGGTCACCAACAGACCTCTGGCACCCATATGCTACCCTGACGCCGTACAAGAGCGGCTATGCTATGCTCGGCAAGCTTAAGCCTGGCGCCCAGATCATGGTCAAAGACGCATCCGGTTACAGGCACCATGGCATCTTTGTCGGGCAGCAAGTGGTGGCACCAGGGGATATCGAAGTCCCGACAGTCGTTGATGTGTGGGGAATTTCTAAGGAGCAGGCCAACGTCTCCTTGCGATCCTACGAAGACTTCGTTGCCAACGGCTCTATCTTTGCGGAGGCTTTGTACCCGGAAGGGGCTGCTCTGGATCAGACCCTCTCGGCAAGCCTTGCCCTCGCTCTGGTCAAAGATGCTGACCAAACCCCATTTGTCTACAACGCCGCATTTAACAACTGCGAGCACTTTGCAACGATGTGTCGCTGCCTCAGGTGTGCATGGAAGGCATGCCATCTCATCATTGACGCACAGTTTGCTGAACTGAATACATTCCCTGCATCACATCTGCCTCCCCGCGGTTTTGTAGGTATCTGAATGAATCATCAACACAACTGACATGGATACTACCGGATTATATTAACAAGCCCATAACCGTTTGGCCTAAGAATCGCAGTAGACGGCTCAGTTTATGGCCCTTACCACATGAACACCTCTGAAAAGACTCTCCATCTCTGGAACAATAATTATTTGAGACATAAGCACCAAGGAATCACAATTCCGCTCCATACAATGTTTAGCAACCAGTCAAAATCGGCCGGGAGGCAGGAACGCCCATTGAATGCCGGAGGCTCAAATCAATCCCTATTTTAAACGGAAAATGAACAATAATATTACTAAGGATGACCCGTTGAACAATTTTACTCATCATTCCATCCATTTTTCAAGTACGTCAACGAAGTGAGTCCTGCCAGCGGTGATATGTCGTCCACGTCGGTGTTCGAACTGTCCAAGTGAACCAACGAAGTGAGTCCTGCCAGCGGTGATATGTCGTCCACACGTGTGGACGCCATGTTCAGGTGAATCAACGAAGTGAGGCCGGAAAGCGGTGATATGTCGTCCACGTCGGTGTTCGAAATGTCGAGGTGCACCAATGAAGTGAGTCCTGCCAGTGGTGATATGTCGTCCACACGTGTGGACGCCATGTTCAGGTGAATCAACGAAGTGAGTCCTGCCAGCGGTGATAATAGGTGTTCGCCCACCCGTGTGTACGCCATGTTCAGATGAACCAACGCGGTGAGTCCGGAAAGCTGTGATAGCGAAATGTCTAGGTGAATCTAAGAAGTGAGGGCGGCCAGTGGTGATATGTCGGTCACAAGTGTGTGCGCAATGTTCAGGTGAATCAACGAAGTGAGTCCGTACAGAGCTTGTATGTTGTACAGAGGTGTGTGCGACATGTTCAGGTGCGTCAACGAAGTGAGTCCGGACAGAGGTGATAATATGTGTTCGTCCACGTAGGTGTGCGACATGTTCAGGTGCGTCAACGAAGTGAGTCCGTACAGTGGCGATATGTCGGTCACGTAGGTGTTCGATATGTCCAGGTGAACCAACGAAGTGAGGCCGGACAGCGGCGATATGTCTTGGATCTTGTCTTCAATGGCCGACATTGATTGGTAGGGTACGTATTCCCCACGATTGACACCTATTTTCAACTCTTTGAGCCTGCAAATGCGTGATAATGCGTATTCCAAACTGTTATAATGTCATAAGTGGATCCTTGTGACACACCGGGGTGCGGCGCATCTCCACTGTTTGCAAACGAGAGGCACTTGTTTGAGGTGGGATTCGTTCCAAATCGCATTGGCTAGAATGATCTCCAATACATCTTCATTGATTTCGTCAAAGGAACTCATTCGTTTGTGAAGTGTGCTGTGCTGATGGTTGTTTATACTGAAGAATGGTTGTTTACACTTCAGTCGAGGACGAGAATCCGCCACCGCATCCGTGTGTCATGAATGTACGTTTGCGTGTGGATGCGACAGGTTTCTGCAACTAAATTCCCCTGCCCCACTCCGTGGGGCCCGCGATTCCCCTATCAATATACGAGAGCGCTTGTCTAGCAGACCCATGCTTGACATGTGATCACAGGTTGTCTTAGAGAGTATCAACTTCTTTGCGATGCGAGCGATCGTCCTCCTTAAGTCGACAAAGGTTCCGCCGACTGTAGTGGTCGCCGTGGGACTCGACAAAGGTTCCGCCGACTGTAGTGGTCGCCGTGGGACTCGACAAAGGTTCCGCCGACTGTAGTGGTCGCCGTGGGACTCGACAAAGATTCCGCCGACTGTAGTGGTCGCCGTGGGACTCGACAAAGGTTCCGCCGACTGTAGTGGTCGCCGTGGGACTCGACAAAGATTCCGCCGACTGTAGTGGTCGCCGTGGGACTCGACAAAGGTTCCGCCGACTGTAGTGGTCGCCGTGGGACTCGATACAGGTGCCGCCTGGTAAGATGCATGCATGTGAACTGTGGGCTCCCCTCCGGCCGCCCACCCGCTCGGTTCATCGCGGACTCCTTTGTGAGGGCTCCCCTCTGGTCGCCCCCGGTCGCTCCGTTGGGGATGATAACCCCACTTGCAGAGTTGGGATGTCATCGACGCAGTCGCTGTCGTTTAGGCATTTTTCATGCCCTGTATGATACTCAATTCCTCTGTGGTTGTGCTTTCTTTTGCTCCTTCCCACGCAACACCTGTAATTTCTTGCATCTTATCGTATGCATCGGCTCCTTCGAAGATCTCCTTTTTGTACACGATTGCTGGAAACCTCGTGATCATCAACAACTCCAGCAGGTCGACCTCGAAATGTGATAGGTCATCGACAAAAACAACTCTCGCATCCTCGCATTCCAACCAAGAAATGTAATATGTTGCAAACAACCGACAGTTTTCGCAGTTGCTGCTTAACACCACAGTCCATCCGGTATCTGGGACAGTTGTCGATATCATTAAATCTTAATGTTAAACCAATGAATAATATCATTATACTGAACTGCTTGTCACACAACTCGCACGCGAACAAACAGGAGGGGGGTGTTTTTTTCACATGAACACCTCTGAAAAGACTCTCCATCTCGGGAACAACAATTATTTGAACAAAAATAACTACTGAAGAATGCCGGAGGCTCACATCAATCCCTATTTTAAACGTGTTCCGCCGTTTGCGTGTGTCAATGAGGGCCTGCGTGTGCCATTCGATCATGTTCGGCCTCTTGTGTACACTCCTCCTATACATTCGACAGTGTTCGGCCTCTTGTGTACACTCCTCCTATACATTCGACAGTGTTCCGCCGTTTGCGTGTGCCATTCGGTGTCCGATACATTCGACAGTGTTCCGCCGTTTGCGTGTCCTCCTTAAATATCCAAATTTCTAGGACATTGCGAATGTCCAAATTGACACTAATTGCTGCCGTTTCTGCTAAAGGATTATTGATGCGCACGATGTTAGCCATCAGTTTGACTTTTCAGGGTACTTTGAACATGTAAATTCAGTGTCTTTAGATGCCTTGAATTTTTTGTCAATCACCTGAAGACAGTATCTGTATTGACAAGATCGGTTACAAATCTTGAATTGGTCAACTTTTCAGAATCCCCAAATATAAGGTGTCCCAATATCAAATGTCCCTAGCTGTATGGGTCTTCCTCCTCCAATTCTTAGTAAATTTCCTGGCTGTGGATATCTTGACAGAAGACGCGTCCACCGCGATTCACAGCTGTCACGATCATACGAGAAATTTTCACATATCCAAGTGAGGTTCCGTCTTTCAGGTCCATGTTTATGAGATGCGGTAGCCAGGACAAAAGTCTAGTCGCGCCCATAGTGGCCTGCTGTATGGCTTTCAACACCTTGGCATGTCCATACTGGGCAGGGGGGGGTTTGAGGATTTTTGGCTCCACAACGAAAAGGGTGTTGATAGCATGTGAGAATACAAGGGCGCTTCCGTTGGCGATCTTGTAGCAGCCGTCATCGAAGAAGTACTCAACAGCGACGAGGAACAAACGTGACGGTGGGGATGTGTGGTGTCTTTGTTTAATAAGGTGAAGCAATGCGTCATACTTCAAGATGCGTGGATCACCGGAAACAGCCGATGACGCCCGCAGTGCATGGAGACGGCTGACATTCTGGCAGTGGAGGCGATCAAGAAACTTGGTTGTGCCGAGACTGTCCATGTCCAGCGACAACGCCTTTCCTAGTTTGCGAACTGGTTTTGAAATGGGCTGACAAGGCGGGATATATATATCGGTCGGCATCGCGTCGATGAATACTCTTTTTCTTCGCGCAATCGCTCAATGGTTTTAATCAGGTATGTATGTTGCGTTGTTTAGACTCGTTTTTTAGAAACGCACACGAAACACTTGTTGTCGATTAAAGCCGCATTGAGTCTTACGCAACCACATTCACTGTGGTTGCTACTGCTGTTCTTTGAGTACCCCATTGCTATTTGGGGCCATTGGCTGCCATGCAAAACATGCGATGTCCCGTATGATTCAAAGAGCATCAGAATCACCATAAATCGTCTTCCCACACCACTTGTACCGAATTATTTAGAGTGACCAGTACTTTATGTTCATATGTCCCAAGTCCGTGATACTTTGTAGCAAGAATAATGACGTTAGTCTGCTTATACTTCCTAGCACAGACTTTGTCAAATCCCCACCAGAATCCATCTTCATCCATCCATGTTCTCTTGTTGTGCAACTGGCACTGGAGCTCGTTCGGAATGTATCGTTCGATGTAATCACTACCCCATTCAGGCACGAGGCCTCTCATGAGGCGGGCCAATTCCAATGTTTTTTGCTTTTCAATTGTATCAAGATGAACATCTTGGACCCCAGTGCAAATCAAGTCGGACGTACCCGACACAGTGATGTCCGAAGCGTAATCTGCCATTCTATAGTTATTCTCAAATAAAGTAGGACACCCTTTATAATGATGGACGATGCCGTCACATCCAATCCACCAAGGAGACACCAATCATCATCGAATAACATCCAATAAGTGATCCCCCAAGAGTATCGACATCGTTCCGCCGTTTGATATAATATGATTTTGTGCGCGGTGATCGTCTGAAGACGTCTTGGTCAGTCAGTCGTCGTCTTGTGGTCTGGGACTGGATCCCTATATTGAAAACGATTCCCACATATTGCTGTCCCTATATTGAAAATTCCCATGTAAATACCCACATATTGTCATGCAGAATCGCCACTCACCTGTGAACCATTAGCCGGCCATCCGAAGATCCCTTTCAACCTTGCAGGATACAGCAGTGCCCTCCCACTGCCACCAGGCAAGTGCCTCTGCAAGAGCTCATCAAGGCGCTCGTAGGTTAAGATCGACTCTGCGTCAAACATTCTGCCCAGGGCAGCGATGAAGGGTGTGCCTGCCTTGCCACCTGCCGTTTCTTCAAAAGTCCCAGTTGCCAACAACATCACTTCCTTGTGTGCAACGCGATGGAACTGTGCATCATGATCTGCTCTTGATGCGTCAAGCAGAGATCTTCCGTGCTGGAACGGCAGACCAGGGGCGGGGGCAATGGCATTTGCTTCGCACATGTTGAGCACGCGGATGAGTGTGCCGCAAAAACGTTGCGCTGCCACCACCGCATCGATGGCCTCAGCTGACACCAGCTGTTTGTAAGAACATACCAATGTACCGTGACGTGGCGACCCCTCATTCATGCCATGCCCACAGAATAACAAAAGAGCAACGTCCACTGAGGGCTCCAACAACCAAGCCAATTGGTCCATGACGGTCCTCCGGCACACGGTGCCTTCGAGAACATTGATCTCCATACCAGAACCCAAAACCTTGTTGACAAAAACATCATGGTCCTTCATGGCTCCGCCACATCTGTACCCCTTCAAGTCCCTTGGCAGCGTACCACACTCTTGCAATGTGTGCATAAGCACGGGTCCCAACCCGTCTACGTAGTAACTTGGAAAAATTAACAAGGCGCGACGAGTCTTCACGGACGCCATCATGTGCTCCTACTCTCAAATAAAGTGGGACACGCTGTAATTTCCTTTTTGACGCCGTGTTGTTGTTATGCTGCAATCAATGACGATCGATTTCCAGTGTTGCAACCTTCTCAAGCCGCCGCGTGGCATGATGTGTGATAAGGATGGACGAGACGCTGCCTCTGCCGTGCGTGATGGGGCTGGGCGATAAGCCGCCGCCGCATCAGTTCCGTGCGTGTGCGTGATGGGGCTGGGCGATAAGCCGCCGCCGCATCAGTTCCGTGCGTGTGCGTGATGAGTCTGGGCGAGGAGCCGCCGGCGTGCATGGATTCTTTGGATTGCTTTGACATTGAGATGATATGCATTGAGGTGAGATGCATGAGATTGCATTCAATCGTCAGCACTTTGTCTCTGTACGTTTATATATAGCGTTTTCTTGTCTGCTCCCCCGATACATTCGGCAGTGTTCCGCCGTTTGCGTGTGTCCTCCTCCGATGGACAAGTCAGATCCTAGCACACGTGTTTCTGCGAGTCCGCATCTGAATTCCCCTGCCCCACTCCGTGGGTCCCGCGATTCCCTTTCATGATCCCGGAATAGTTTGTTAAGCAGACGCCTGCTTGAGACGGCAGTTAATGAAAGATGAATCGCGGATTCGAGGAATGACTCCTGGATGTTGGTACTGACTGCTCAACATAAGGAGTAAAAAGCTGTGCATGTATAATCAAGTATGCCTTTCAAGGTGGGTTTTAAATCGTTGAACATTGGAGTGCAATGTGCAAGGTATGCCGATGTGCGTCAATTGTTTGGATTTCCTGACCGTTTGCAGGTTTTGTTTCTACAACGCAATGCGTTCGAGGCGTACGTCAAGGACGATAGCATACCCTTAGACCCTCAAAAAATGTGGCATGAGAATATTCATATCCGCAAATGCAATCTCAACGGACTCGTCTGTGCGCTTATGAGGAGACTGACACTGTTGGAGCACATGCGAGCATGGGAGAACAATAAGGATGGACCCAGACGGAGGGCATGCATTGTTGAGATTTATGTGGAGTGGAATGTATTAGAAAGGAGACTAACCCGCCTCATTGCATCCGACGCTGTTGTGGGCGATTCCGTGATCCGCTTCTGCCCAAACGAAAGCACATGTCTTGCCAGACAGTTGGACCCAACCCTATTGTCATCAATTCCACCTGACGTGATAGAGAACATAATAAGTATGGTAGGGGAGCCAGATGCGAATGCGCTACGCGCAGCATCTCCTACCATCAACGCTCAGTATGTGCTGACGAAGATTAAGAAGATGTTCGTCGTTCTGGACCAGATTGCTGTTTAGTTTTGTAGTAAGCGTATCTGAAGAGTCAGGAGAGTGGGTCATGAAACATTTGAAACAATTATTAAACCGCTAAAATGAAATCCCTCTGCACCCCCCTCTTCCATACATCCTCAGACCCCTCAACAGGTACATCTATCTCATCGATTGTAGCGCTTTCCGATCTCGCAATGTCAAGACTCACCTTGGTTCACGAAGATGCGTTCTTGTCCTAGATTTTGTTGCGAGAGGGGGGATGCGTGCGAATGATTGAGAATGTCTGCGCATCAAATGGAAAGAAAGTCACACCAAACAAACTTTGAGATCCCCGATGCAAACTCACCTATTGAATGTGTTTCCGCGATCTCCGGTCTCAGAATCGCGAGTGAACTGTGCGAAACTCACAAGCCAAGTCGTAGTTTGTCTGCTCTCGAAGCTTCCATAGTTGACCAATTCAAGATTCAGGTCAAAAGAGGTTAAGGGGGAGCTGAATTAGATAATGGATCGGAAGAATGCAGTGGGAGAACAAGGTGCTAGTGCTGTCGGAGGGTCAGCGCGAGGTGATCTGTCCTGCACTAGACTGGGATGCGGTGGCGAGCGAGGTTAGGGGTGCGCTAGTGCCCGGCAAGGCGGTGTCATGTATAGCGTTCATAGGGGCTGGGAGCGCAGAGAACGAGGTGGCGCTGCTGCACGCTATGGGGAATGTGGGCGGGTGTTTATGCACTGACGGGGTGCAGCGGCAACAGGTAGCTTTTCTGGACACATGCTTTACCACGCGATCGTTACATAATGTGAAGTGCTATGCGGACGGGTTGAGTGATCAGCAGCCCCGACCAGCGTTGTTGTTTTCATTCAAGGACCTGACAACATTCTTGCAGCTACAGCATGCGCTGCGGCCTGCGGAGCAGTTCATAGTGCTCGGCATCAACGCGGGGATGACCATGAACAGCGCGGAGGAACTGTACGAATGTCACCGGTTCCTGTGCCAGTGCGCGGAATGGGCGGCAGGTGGCGCTATGCACCAGCAGTACATGAATTTCATGGGGGACGCCAACCACTGGAGGGTTCCGGGCCGGTCGGTGCATCTGTGCACCGGGCTGTGGTGCTACCAGAGTCCCTGGTGGGAGCTGGCCAAGGACCTCATGACAGATATAAGCGCAGAACTGCTTCTGTTGGGGGGGCGAACTGCCTGATGCTGAGGTCAACATACAGTACACTCTCTCGATGGACACACGCATTGATCGAAGTGCATTGTTTCTGTTCCGTTGAATTTAAACTACCCGTATATCCTCGAACCTATGAATTTCTTATTACACATCCGGGGGTCCGGGGGACATGTAGTAAGAAAGACAATGAATTCTCCATAGGGGTATCATAGGGGTCAACTCCCCCGGGGATGCTGTCCTTTACGAACAGGGATTTTCTGTTCGAACTGCCTTAATGAAGATGCCAGCTGCCCCCCACAATGTCTCTGTCGCAGGTTAATTGACAGTTCTTGCAGGTGTATGTCTCTCCACACTTGTTTAAGAAAAACCTGTATTGGTAATATAAGAATCTCTACAACTAAATGGATATCATCCCCAGAATGCAACACACGCGTGGGAGGACAAGAATGCAACATCCCGAGTTCAAACTCAGCGAAGACCTTCTAAACCGCAATAGGGGCAAACACATTTGGAAATGTGGTCTGCTAGAAATGGCAGAATTACAACCATACCGATGCATGAAATGCAACCTGACAATTGCAGAGCTGCAGCAACTTGGCAACACTGGAGTTTGCTCATCGGAATACAGATACACTTGACGGAATACTAAAATGAAACCGCTTTCTGGAGTGTACGGCACACCTTCCGGTGTAACCTAATTCAAAAGCCGCCGTGTCGTGGGTGAGAATGAATGGACGGATGGGGGGCATGCGAAAGCCGCATGTGAACAAAAAATTGACTGAATTGTAATAAAAGAAACCGATAACCACAAACACCCACAAATACCCACAAATACCCACAAACACAATGGCAAACTTTACTGAATTATACAACGATGTTGCCAATGACACTTCGGGCATTCCGTCAGATCCATTTTGCGATCGCGCAAGAGAACTCATTCCGCCCATGGCGCGCGTTTGGAAGGTACTTGCAAAGCTCGCCGTTCAATCGTGGGACAACGAAATACAGCAGGTCTGCCAATGGTCAACTGACATGACTGCCAAAGACTTCACAGACGGAAACCACGCCAAGCTGTTTATCAACCATCTGATAACAGAACCGCCGGACGGATACACATGCTATCCCCGCTTCCAAGGCATGTTTCTTGGTTTGGAAGCCGTCTTCCCGTACACTTCTTGGTGTTCCGTAGATTACATTACCCACACACGCAAGATTTTAAGCAGCCTGTTCATTGAGTTGGATGAGTTCAGTATCGATTGTGTGGCATCTGATGGATTCGCCAATCATGAATGGGACATTGTACAGAACATAGCGTCCCAGTGGTTGCGAGCGTGGTGCTCGGCGCGCAAGATCCAGCGCACGTACCGCAAGTACATCGAGCACAAAGAGATCCAGCGCCAAAAGCGCCTCCTCATCACAATCCCCAGGATCGTGTCATTGCTCAAGGATTGCATGGGTCGCGAATAAGTAATTATTAGAGAACAAGTTTTTTTTTTTTACATTCGATGATGAAGACAGTATGTGTACATGTGTACAACAATCGACCGTCTGTCCAAGTTGTACATAGAGAATTTGAATTGATTCAATATACTGTAACATTATTGACCGGTCTGAGTGTAACTAAACCCTTATTCTCCTCTTCAGATGCGTTGATTTTTTTTATCTTTGTATAATGAAATGTTTGAATTTCTTTCAAAAAACCCAGAAACAGAACGTAAAGAACGTGATAATACAGTCAACGGAATACTTAAATGAAACCGCTTCGTGTACGGCACACCTTGCGGTGTAACCTAATGTTGTCGCGACCAACGGAGGGGGACCGAGTGGTGTCTACAACAATACGAGTTTTTATTCATCAACAACAACAGAGCTGCTGTGGGCAAATGGAAGAGGTCGTCCTAGACCCATCAATTCCATGCAGTGCAGCCTTGCGATTGTGAGAGCAGAAGAGCGATCCCGGTCCGAGTAAATGCATGTTTCTGGAGAGAATCGCAGTCTCGTACCTCTGGGTACCGCTCGATCGATTTTTGAGAATCGACAAGGGAAGTGGCGAAGCCACCCCTCCTGTGCTTCTCTTTTGCGCCTTTACGTTTATTGTACAACCTTACCCCTAAGTGGTCGCAATCAGCGACCTTTGGCATCGTTTTCGATTTCGTGTGACCAAAACGTTCACCACCCAACCTAAGCTTCACGTCTGCTGAACAAACGCTTGGGATCTTGTAAACACGTTCTTTTTCTTTACCCGTCGCAGGTGAATTGACAGTTCTTGCAGGTGTATGTCTCTCCACACTTGTTCAAGAAACCGCACATAGGGCATGTCTGACTTGTGTAATGCTCAAGCCCCCACAATATCTTCAACCTGCTGCACCCCCCAACGTTGCCCAAAAGCAACGATCTGCAGTCTGGATGAGTATAAGGTGTGTCCCACTTTATTTGAGAACAACTGTAAGGGTTTACCAATATGATCGTGATCGGGGCAGATGCCACCGGTGCCTGTGAGAAGTTCCCCAGTCATGTCCCGTGCGCCTTTGTCACCATTCCTATGAAAGAAATCGTTGAGATGTTCAGTCTGTCAGGCGACGGCACATTCAAGACCGGTGCCACCCTGCAACTCAAAATAGGTGACGAACACACATGGCATGCGGTAGCCACCCTACGAAGGGACATGATCAAGAAATGGTTTGATGTGGACGAGGCGGTGTTCCTGCCACCACGGACCATCACAGTGTTCGTGCCTCGTTACACCACCATCTATGACACGAGTGGTTCTGGCGAGGGCACATGCAGCCTGTCATGCACCACTGGGGACACGCAGTTGCATGTCGGAGACCGCATCGGATTGTATGCCACACTGCGTAGTTTCGGCACACATACGGTGTGCCATGCTGACAATTCATATCACAGCTTGGTGTTCAAATGCGAAGGAATCATGGCGGTAGTGAACGAGTTGATCACAAACTCTGGATCACGCCGGAGCGCATGAAAAGGTGCGTATTACGATGTCCATCCTGTATACAACTTTACTGTTCCGCCGACTGTAGCGAGTCGTTCCTATTTTTATATTTATATACATGTATACATGTGTATGTAAAATGTCTTCAACACCCCGCAATTCCTCTTCTACTTCAAAACGTAAGAAGACTTCTGGACATGCGACTTTTGCAGCTAAGCTGGCTGTGTTCATGTAGAACGCTCAATCACACGACATTCATTTTTCCGAGAAGGAGGGCTTCCTTCACTCGAGTGATTATGTGAAGGGTGTCATCCCCCTTTTGCATATGAACATCAGTCGCGAGGGGTTTCAAGTGGTTATGAGCACTACGAAGGGTAATTTGTCCATTGCCCTAGCTCAGTTGTGTAGTAGCAAGAACATTGAGGATATTCTTTCTTTCGAAAAGTTCAGTTGCCTGCGTCAGTGTGCTTTTACAAGTGACGTTCTTGTTGACCGTTTCGTAGACACGATTGAGACTTCTTATGAGACCCGCAAGAACGGAATTAAGTTGGTGAAGCAGTTGGCTAAGCACCAGCGATGGCAGGTGAGTGCCGGTATCATCCCCGAGTCCTCGATCGCGTGGTCTGAGAATCTTTAAATACAAAAAAATTGAAAGATTTTTCGGAACGTTAGGAATACAACAACAACCTCCTCACACCCCTTAATATACTGCATCTGTCATACGAAATGTTTGGAATTTCTGACGTCTTCGCAATCATTGCGTCCCGACCCAAGGTATTCGTCATTTACGACAACCCGACTTTCGTCACCAAGCCTGTGTTAACACGCAAAGGGATGTCCCACACCAAGAAGTAATCTGGATGAGAAGGTGTTTCTGTTTCAAGTATTTGAAACAAAACGGGGCCAAAATCAGCACCTCCACGTGGTGGCCCTGGATACCCAACCAAGCTGAAACAAATAAAACAAATAGACAATACAAACGGTTGTCTATTTGTTTTATTTGTTTTTGGATGTTTCATTTTACTGTTCCGCCGACTGTAGTTACACAGTAGGGTGTATGTCTAATGCTTGATGTGAACTGTGAACTGTGAACTGTGAACTGTGGGCTCCCCTCCGGTCGCCCACCCGCTCGGTTCCTCGCGGACTCCTTTGTGGGGCTCCCCTCCGGTCGCCCCGCTGGGGGGAAGAGGTGAAAGGGGCTCCGCGCTAGTTGAATACAATCCGTTGTTTGCTGATGGACATCTCGTGACCCGAAAGGGCATCGGTGGCGTGCGCGTTGAGTGACGTGAGGTCCTTGCGCCAACTAATTGTTTTCTACTCTTGATTGGCAACAGCCATCATCCACTGTCTGCTTGAACGGTCCCAGAACGGGGCGCAGAGCATACCTTGCGCGACTGTCATACTTCGCTTCGCACACAACCACGACTTGTTGTCTGCTGTCACCACGCAGCCACCCGACAACAAGTCCATCGACGTCGCCAGGCATGGACTGTCGCACTTCCTGCCAGTTGTAGCTAAGTCCAAGCAACTGGCTGTCATCCAGCTGACCACGAACCGCCTTCACAAGTTCGGACTCTAGGGTCGTGGCTGTTTTCTTGATGTGACCCTGAAATCCACCCAGTGCTTTGTCCCATTTTGTCGCAAGCTCACTTCAGTGTCGCCGTGCTACGCTGCACACGTAGAGGTCCTGTGGGGGGCGGGTAACATATATTTATTCAAAGAAAACAATTATCACAATACATGCTGATCCAAATGAAATGCTACCCCAACCGAAGCACACGCCGTCCTATACTCCGCAATATGTTTAGGAGTCATAGCAACAACGTCATCAGGCGAGAACGACAACAACTTTTGCCTGAGACGGTCCTCAGCCGCATGACGGGCAGTAGCTTCATTGTCGGCACGGTCCTCCGCCTCACGCCCGGCATTAGCTTCCGCACGAAGTGAAGTAGCTTCTGCGCGTCGTGCAGTAGCTTCATTGTCGGCACGGTCCTCAGCCTCACGCCGGGCAGTAGCTTCATTTTCAGCACGATAGGCATCAACACGACGGTGGAAGTACATGAAAAGCGCAATGGTTGTTGCAACCGCTACAGTCAGCGGAACAGTAAAATGAAACATGAAACATATATCAGATGGAAATAAATAAGAATGTACGACATCGCCGTTAGAAAATTGGCGTTATTAAATCTGTGGTAACGTTGGTATCGTTGGTATCGTTGGTGACATGGTTTATGAAGTGAGGAAGATAATTCAGATGATGAATCAACAAGCGAAGAGAGTAGACGTCATGCGTCAAAGAAGACCCTGAGTAGGAATGTACCGTTGTTACCGTTGTTACCGTTGTAACAATTAGTTGGATACCCCTCCTATCACTCTTGTTCACGTGCGTGCTTTTGTGATCTTGCGATCTCCCCCGCACACCTCGCTTCTCATATCGCACACATTGAAGCGCATGATGATGGAACATCCCCCCTCCCAACCCTGCACACCCAAGCTTCTCGGATCTGAAAAGAAGGGTCTAAATACTTTTTTCGTGTACGTGTGTCTTCGATTCGAATGTGGATACACAAGAGGATGGATGAGACCAAGTTTTTTTCTACTCGTCTTCAATCACATGCAAATCTTGTGGCATACGGGCCTTGTCCCGTAAACTTGGCAGTGTGGAAACACGCACGACACCCACGAAAGTCACAACAAAGCCGGCGACATTCCAATTATTTGTCATTATTTGTCTGCCGTCGATGATGTCGACGGGATGCGATGGCGTTGGAATGGCCTCACCGCGGTACATGATGTCACTGACCATGTCTGTCAGCTTTTCCTTGGCAGCTGCAAATGCCTCCTCCATCGTGCCTCCGGCGCCAATCGCACATCGCACATCTGGCACGGTAACCTCATGGCAGGAATATCCATCTTCGGGACGGTAACATGTGTTGTAAACCCCCCAGAATTCATAAGAATCTAGGTATCGTGAAGGTATCCTCCACCAAGGGTGCATTTGCGCTTATCTCGTTAGCCGTTATTTCAATCTTTCGAACAGCTTGCTGTGCCTTTCTCTTACGAAACCTTCTTATCCAACGGCGCAAGCAATGTTCAACTTTGTTGTGCCAGAAAATGGTGAACGAGATGTCTAAGGCCTTACCTCGATGTGTGATTGTATGCGCAAACATATTGGGGTCAAAAGCGGTGACACATGGGTTCAATTGTTTCATGTAAACACGCTCCCCCATCCAATCACGGATGACGATGGATGTGCCTAAATCCCATAACAGTCGGTCATCCTCGGCAATCACGGTGCCTGTCCCCGAAAGCACCATGCACGTGTCCTTCGGGGGCCACCAATCCTGAGAATAAAATCGGAACATGATCGGGTTGAGCATCTCTAAGAACTTGTATTACCAAATACGCTCGTTCTTACAGTAGTTCTCAAATAAAGTGGGACACCCCTTATAATCATCCAGACTGCAGATCGTTCGTTGCTGATGATGCGATCGAAGAACTCTGCCGCCGGGCTGAGGTCACCTGAATTTGTTGATTCAAAATCGTATTGGTGTTCCACTGCCCCGTGGGTTGCTACACCATTTGGTTACACCGTAAGGTGTGCCGTACACGAGGCGGTTTCATTTTAGTATTCCGTCGACTGTAAGCCTGAACATCCAACGTACGTATCATCAATTGTTGCTCGCACTCTCTTTTCATGCGAAGTTCAATCTCGTTTTGGTATGAGGCGATTTTGTAGTACTACAGTCGGCGGAACAGTAAAATGAAACATATATCAGATGGTAGGAAGGAGTTCGTTGTGAAGAAAGGATCTGTGAAGAAGAAGGACTTTGCTGCATTTATTGACACATTGAGTTTGTGCAATAATTCAGTAGTAATAATGGACAACGCCAGTATCCATAAGAACTTGGTCCTCAGAAGCCCCGTAAATATTTGTTACACTCCTCCTTACAGTCCAGAATTCAATGCTATTGAGCTGTGCTTCGCTAAGGTGAAGAAGGACTTTCGTCGATTGAACTATATACCAAACGATACAAATACGCACGTGTCTGATATGATTTCCTTAGCATTCAGCAACCTCACTGATAAAATCATTATGGGTTGTTTTGACCACGTATGGAACACGTATGAGATTTGTATAAAGAGTTCTGTGATGTACAAATTATGTAAGATGGCAACGAAACCTCCGACAGTCGCGAAATTGAAGGAGCTACTAAAATTGGCCGAAGTAGCATACTCCTCAAAGGACAAGAAGGACGATATTGTCCGTTTATGCGAAGACAATGGTCTCATCGCCAGACCCCCTCCAGAGTACAAGACGGTGGAAAAGATGTGCGTCGTGAAATGCGCCCTGAAGAAGGCAATGAGTCTTGACGATGAAGAATTCGGTAAGTTCAGGGGGCATGTGGATCAGCTCGTCAATGTGGTGAGCCGGATGTTGCGGCGTTCCAGTCTGGTGCTGACTTTCCATGTCACGAGGCTCATGGAGGGCGACCTGCCGATTCCTAATATGTACGATATGAAGGATACCTACTGGAAGGATTGGCTAAGGATCGGAGTTGACGGCGTCTTTCCAGATGAAGAGAGTAGAATATCATACGAAGCCGTGAAAGACGTAATCGGAAAGGTGCTTGGTAGCGATGACCCTGACTACATCAACTCCTACCCTATCTATTTCGACCAGGTTTTGAACTATGCCGGTCACACATTGAGCACTGTAGTGTCGAACAACGCATGGGTTCCTTTGGTACCTCGTCTGACCCGCCTCACTAAGGCTACTTTGAATGCAATGGGAGCTCCGAAGACCATCCGTGTGTACGACGTGATGAGGGTTATCCAACAAGAAATACAGGAGATGGAATCTTGGCCAGAGTCTGTTCAGGAGTATGTCCGTGAAGTTCGAGTCAGACTGAAAGTTCCAGATGGAAGTCGACTTTATGATGACTATGGCAAAGACATGAACTTCCCGACCATGGTCCGGTTCAATTATTGGATGCAGACACGGTTGGAGGCTATTGGTGCACGTCGTATCCGGTTGATGCCCATCTTTAATGTCCAACGGGCGCATGTCCGCCTTGACATGAAGACCCTCGTGAACCTATTCAGGCACGTGTTCCCCAAAGACCCAAACATTGTCGAGCTTTCAAAGTGGAAAAATGTAAAGGATCCCGACCGCTTCATGTTGCCTCTGAAGCCTGCATTTAAGAAGAAAAAATCATGTGGTCCTGGTGAATGGGAGGCATACAAGTTGTCCCAACAGAAGTACGATGCTGACGTTAATGATATCAAGGCTACTGACGAGTACAGACATGCAAAGGGTAGGTATGACACGCTCGTGAACGCCCGAAAAACAGTCGCAGGTTCCTTCTTCAAGAAACCACCTGTCAAGACGGGGTGGGTGTTCGATTGTAGCATCTGTACTGACGGAGTCTCATTGAGCATGCATTACAGCAAGACAGTACAGGTTTGTGTATCCGATCTGAAGAAGACAAGTAAGAGGTCTCGTGACGATGAAGGTATGAGCGTCTCAGAACAGTATGACCATAAACTCAAAACGACATTGCCCGATATGGGTATCGCCGTTCTGGGTGTGGATCCTGGTAGGAGCAACATCGCTACAGTCACGTATCTGGCAGACGACAAAAGCAAGACATGGAAGCTTACACGCGGAGCTTTTTACCACAAGTCTGGTATCAAGAAACAGAAAAAACAGCAAGAAAAACGTTTCTCAGACATGATTCCTAGATGGGAGTCTCTTCGTGAAAATGGAGCAGCGTTGAGTACATCCAGGAAGGATGATATCTCGGCTTACTTGAAAAATTACGCTACGTTTTCCGACGAGTGGTGGAGGATGGCACTCCGTCGCAGAGAATCCCGATACAACTTTCAGAGGTACATTGGCAAGCGCAAGGCTATGGACTCATTCTGGGCAGGGATCAAGCGCAACATGAAGTTGGATCATCCTGACCTGAGGGTTCGCGTAGCATATGGTTCTGCAATCACGACTCTGAAGGCTACCGGACCAGGAGAGGTAGCTGTGCCTACGGGATCTATGTTCGCTTCCTGCAAGCGCCTCTTCAAAGAGGAGGTTCATGTGACAGATGAGTTCAAGACGACTCTCATGTCTTGGGAAACCGGTGCCAAGAAGGAATGTGTTTACAAAATTCCAAGTGTCCAAATAACCACGGAAGGGCAGATTCGTCTAGGTTACGAGTTGTTGGGTCACACCCCATTGAAGGAGACTCCAAAGGTCTCTTATCGCGACCAATTGGCGGTGAGGGTGTACTGCACACGTAAACAAATCCAAGAAAAACACAGGAGGGGTGGCTTAGCCCCCTCTCTTGTCGACAACAACTTGATCAAGAGGTACCCTGAGGTACGAGGACTGCGATTCTCTCCAGAAACCAGCACTTACTCGGACCGGGACCGCTCCTCTGCTCTCACAATCGCAAGGCTGCACTGCATGGAACTGTTGGGTCAAGGGAGACCGCTTCCATTTTGCAGGGATGCGTGTTGTTGATGGGCTACAAAAAACATGATGGTGTTCCACTGCCCCGTGGGTTGCTACACCATAAGGTTACACCATAAGGTGTACCGTACACTCCAGAAAGCGGTTTCATTTTAGTATTCCGTCGAGTGTACATTACGATGGGTCTTTTTGAATTTGTATACGGAACCGCCAATCATCATCTGGGTTGTTGCTTGGTTGATGTTTCCACATGTGATCAGAAGCTCAATTCCACTGCCCTCGATTCATGTTGTTTCAACCAACACGAATCCCTACAGATTGCAGTCACTCACTCGAGCGAATCGCTGAATGTCGAACAGCGCAGCGACGACATTTCGCACAGTTCCCTCGCGATTCTGAGACTGCATATCGCGGAAACGCATTCAATCTTGACCGCATTAGTGACTGTACGCTTGCACGCACTGCATGGCTGGTGGCATGATGTGGCATGACCGGGCCATCATCAGGAGTTTATTGTGTAAGGGGGAATCGTGTGTTTATTGTACTCAGTGTCAAAATATTTGACGAAATGTGTTGGCGTCTCCCGCAGTTTGATGATGATGATGAAGAAGAGGCAGATCATCATCAATTTTGCCGCCATGAACATGAGCAACCGACTCTCCCTCTTCACCATCCAGCAGCAACCGAATCTCCCTCTTCATCATCCAGAAACAAGGCACTTCTGTTGTATGTGGATTACACTTATGTTCCTAGGGATCACATTCAGAGGACTTTGTGGGTGCACATGCGTGAAGCAGGAACCACGTTGGGCAAGAATGTGGATGGTTTGGATATACCAGGTCACCACAGCACGTGGGTTCGCTTTTTGCACCCACTCGACTTTCATGTCGTTGTGCTTCCGGGGCACTTGAAGAAGGTGGAGCTGATGGATCTGTTGGATGATCACGTGGCACACTCACATGATGACTCGGTGCTCGTGATCGTCTTGTGTGGTCATGGATCCTCCGGTCAACTCGTCCTGACCAACGGTGCGAAGGTGTCACTGGAGGATGTGTCACATGCGACAATGCATCACAGAGGAACAGTGTTGCCGTTCATGTTATTTTGCGGTGCGCGGCCTTCCGATGGCCTCAACCCACTGAGAGGGATCAAGAACAACAACCAACTTCGACGGTGCATGTTCATCTTTGCAACCGATGACGCTGTCTTGGACTCGCAAACACTGAATGCATTTGTGAAAGCGATCGGCAGCATCATGGATACCAGGTACATTCAATGTTGTTACTCTGGGATTGAGGACGCCATTTGCGTCCACATGCGTGTGTTCAACGGATCCTCCTTGCATCTTGTGGGGGCAAACAACGAGATGCGAGGTTATTTGTTTCAACCTGCATTCGTCATGCATAGAGAATAGGTGAGCTTGGCTTGTGTGCCCCCTGCTTCTGCATGTGAGACACCGGGATATATAGACGAGTGGCTGACTCGACTACATGATCCGCATTGATGAGGCTGCGCAAGCCACCGTGGTGTCGTGTGGACGAGGAGTACGATTTTGAATCAACAAATTGCAGGATGACTGGATTATCTCGTATAATATCCCATTTGATGGAAGGGTTTGCGCTTATATACAACCAATTCCATGGTTTGTTAGGGTTGGCTTGTATAATATCCCATGTTATGTTGGGGTTTGTTCTCATGTAAAACCAATTCCATGGTTTGTTTGGATTATCTCGTATAATATCCCATGTGATATTGGGGTTTGCGCTAATGTAAAACCAATTCCATGGTTTATCAGGGTTGTCTTGTATAATATCCCACGTGATATTGGGGCTTGCGCTCATTCCACCCCAATTCCACGGTTTGTCTGGGTTGGCTTGTATAATCTCCCATGTGGTGTTGGGGTTTGCGCTGATCCGGTCCCAATCCCATCGTTTATCTGGGTTGGCATGTATAATATCCCACGTGATGTTGGGGTTTCTGCTGATCCCACTCCAGTCCCAAGGTTTATTGGGGTTTGTAATGACAATCTCCCATTTGATGTTGGGGTTTGAGCTGATACATTACCAATTCCATGGTTTGTCTGGGTAGCTTTCGATAATGTCCCACGTTAATGTTGAGTTACAACTCAACAAACCCCAATCCCACTTGTGTTCCATACATTTGACCCGAATCAAAAAAAAAAAACCTCGAGATGTGGTTTTTTATTTCCGCTGAAATCATTATTATTATAAAAAAATATGATTGTAAATTTCGATAATAATTTAATAATAAACCATTTCATTATATTCCCTAAAGAGCCTGTGTTGACATACATTATAACTCGGGTTTGTATTGACGTATCGCCATATTTTCTGAATGGTTCTTGCTGCTCTACATCTACGTATGATATCGCAAATGTCTTGGGTAGATAACAACATATTGGGGTTTGAGCTCAACTCATACCAATTCCATGGGTTATCGAGGTTTGCTACGATAACATCCCACGTGATATTGGGGTTTGCGCTCAATCCACGCCAGTCCCATGGTTTGTCGGGGTTGGCTTTGATAATATCACATGGGATATGTAGGGTTTTGCTGATCCAGTACCAATTCCATGGTTTGTCGGGGTAGGCTTGGATAATATCCCATGTGATGTTGGGGTTTCTGCTGATCCAGTACCAAATCCATGATTTGTTGGGGTTGGCTTGTATAATATCCCAAGTGATATTGGGGTTTGCGCTGATCCAGGTCCAATTCCATGGTTTGTCGGGGTTGGATTGCACAATATCCCATGTGATATTGGGGTTTTCGCTGATCCAGTACCAATCCCATGGTTTATCAGGGTTGGCTTGTACAACATCCCAAGAGATGTTGGGGTTTGCGCTGATCCAGTTCCAATTCCATTGTTTATCTGGGTTGGATTGTATAATATTCCATGTGATATTGGGGTTTTTGCTAATAAAAAACCAATCCCATGGTTTATCAGGGTTGTCTTGTATAATCTCCAATGTGATGCTGGGGTTTGCGCTCAATCCACACCAGTTCCATGGTTTGTCGGGGTTGGCTTTGACAATAAACCATTTGACGCAAGGGTTTTTGCTGATATAATACCAATCCCATGGTTTATCTGGGTTGGTTTGTATCATATCCCATGTGATATGTGGGTTTGCGCTCAATTCACGCCAGTCCCATTGTTTATCAGGGTTGGCTTTAATAATATCCCATATGAAATTTGGGTTTGCGCTCAATCCACGCCAGTCCCATGGTTTATCTGGGTTGGCTTGTATAATATCCCATGTGATGCAGGGGTTTCTGCTGATCCAGTACCAATTCCATGGTTTGTCTGGATAGCATTCGATAACTTCCCGCGTCAAACATGGATTATAACTCAATAAACATTCCATACATTTGACCCGTCTCGAGATGTGGCTATTTATTTCCGCTGTAATCATAGTTTATATGGATTATCTCGTATAATATCCCACGTGATGTTGGGGTTTGCGCTTATGTAAAACCAAGCTATTTATTTCGGGATATAATGGGCGTTCCTGCCCCCCGGCCGATTTTGACTGGTTGCGAAACATGGTATGGAGCGGAATTGTGATTCCTTGGTGCTGATGTCTCAAGCTAGAGAGTCGTTCAGGAGGCTCTAAATCCTGATTAGAAATTTAAAAAAATCGGCCGGGAGGCAGGAACGCCCATTATATCTTGTATGGATACCCATGTTGTCTGCCACGATGCGCACGACGTTGGGTCCGTGAAAAACGCTACACATGACATCATCCATGGCAGCTTGGTGCGGGCTCCTTGACACCGTGAGCTTGCCGGGATGCTCAAACTCTTCATAAGATATCATAACGTTTTCGAACCCTGTGGAGTGCGACGTAGGTGTCGACAGTGTCCCGCCGTTTTCGCGGAGGAGGCATGCATCTTATTGGACAGATGATACATGTGGCGGGAGAAAACGATTGGTATTAAAATGTCACATTCCAGAAAATACAGTCAATGGAATACTTAAATGAAACCGCTTAGTGTACGGCACACCTTGCGGTGTAACCTAATGTTGTCGCGACAACCGGAGGGGGACCGAGTGGTGTCTACAACAATACGAGTTTTTATTCATCAACAGAGCTGCTGTGGGCAAATGGAAGAGGTCGTCCTAGACCCATCAATTCCATGCAGTGCAGCCTTGCGATTGTGAGAGCAGAAGAGCGATCCCGGTCTGAGTAAATGCATGTTTCTGGAGAGAATCGCAGTCCTCGTACCTCTGGGTACCGTTCGATCGATTTTTGAGAATCGACAAGGGAAGTGGCGAAGCCACCCCTCCTGTGCTTCTCTTGTGCGCGTTTACGTTTATTGTACAACCTTACCCCTAAGTGGTCGCAATCAGCGACCTTTGGCATCGTTTTCGATTTCGTGTGACCAAAACGTTCACCACCCAACCTAAGCTTCACGTCTGCTGAACAAACGCTTGGGATCTTGTAAACATGTTCTTTTTCTTTACCCGTCTCCCACGACATAAGAGTCGTTTTGAACTCATCTGTCACAGAAACGTCCTCTTTGAAAATTCTTTTACACGATGCGAACATGGCCCCAGTGGGAACTGCCACTTCTCCCGGTCCAGTAGGCTTCAGTTTCGTGATGGCAGATCCGTAGGCCACGCAAACCTTCATATCAGGAAGTTCTTTCATCATGCACCGCTTGATACCCGCCCAGAAAGAGTCTTTGACCTTTCGTTTTCCGATGTAACGCTGCAAGTTGTCACGGGATTCTCGGCGTCGCAAAGCCAATCTCCACCACTCGTCAGAAAACTTAGCGTAATTTGACAAGTACGCCGAGATATTATCCGTCCTCGATGTACTCAAAGCTGCTCCATTTTCATGCAGAGACTCCCACATAGGAATCATGTCAGCAAAACGCAGTTCCTTCTGCCCTGTCAGCTTCTTGATACCCAACTTGTGGTAAAATGCACCACGTGTCAGCTTCCATGTCTTATTTTTGTCGTCTGCCAAATACGTTACCGTAGCGATGTTGCTCCGTCCTGGGTCCACACCCAGGACGACGATACCCATATCGGGCAATATCGTTTTAAGTGAGCCGTCGTATTTTTCTGCGATCTTGATACCTTCTTCTTTACGAGGCTTCTTACAGGTCTTCTTCAGATCTGAGACAAGGACCTGTACTGTCTTGCTGTACTGCATGCTCAAGGAGACTCCGTCAGTACAGATGCTGCAGTCGAAAACCCACCCATTCTTGACAGGTGGTTTTCTGAAGAAGGAACCTGCGACTGTTTTTCGGGCGTTCACAAGCGTGTCATACAAACCCTTTGCATGTCTGTACTCGTCAGTAGCCTTGATATCCTTAACATCATCATCGTACTGCTTCAGGACCGACTTGTATGCCTCCCATTCACCAGGACAACATGATTTTTTCTTCTTCTGTGCAGGCCTCTGGGGCAACATGAAGCTGTCGGGATTCTTTACATGTTCCCATTTGGAAAGCTCAACGATGTTCTTGTCAGTGGGGAACATGTGCCTGAACAGGTTCACGAGGGTCTTTAGGTCAAGGCGAACATGCACCCGTTGGACATTGAAGATGGGCATCAATCGGATACGACGTGCATCCATATCCTCCAACCGTTTTTGTATCCAATAATTGAACCGGACCATGGTCGGAAAGTCCATGTCTTTGCCATAGTTATCATAAACTCGACTTCCATCTGGAACACTTAGCATCTCCCTAACTTCATTGACGTACTCTTGAACAGACTCTGGCCATCCCTCCATGTTTTGGACTTCTTGCTGAATAGCCCGCATCACGTCGTATCCCCCAATGATCTTCGATGTGTCCAGCGTCTTCGGGGCATTTAATTTATTTAAAGTGGTGGAGGTGAGTCTGGCCAGACGTGGTATCAAAGGAACCCATGCGTTGTTTGACACGACCGTGCTCAATGTGTGACCTGCATAGTTCAATACCTGATCGAAATAGATCGGATAAGACTTGATGTAGTCAGCGTCGTCATTACCAATTACATCGCCGATGGAGTCCTTCACAGCTTCGTACGATATCTTGCTTTCCTCATCAGGGAAGATTCCGTCTACCCCGATACGGAGCCAATCCTTCCAGTAGGTATCTTTCATGTTGTACAGGTCTGGAATCTCCAGACCCTTCTCTAAGAGACTCGTGATGTGGAAAGTCAGCACCAGACTGGACCGCCGTAACATGCGGCTCACCACATTGACGAGCTGGTCCACATGCTCCCTAAACTTACCAAATTCTTCATCGTCAAGACTCATTGCCTTCTTCAGGGCGCATTTCACGACACACATCTTTTCCACCGTCTTGTATTCTGGAGGGGGTCTGGCGATGAGACCATTGTCTTCGCACAAACGGACAAGATCGTCCTTGTTTGACTTCGACGAGTATGGTACTTCAGCCAATTTCAGTAGCTCCTTCAATTTCGCGACTGTCGGAGGTTTCGTAGCCATCTTTAATAATCAATAGGTCACAGACTGCTTTATACACATAAGTGTTTCAAACGTGTTCAAAACAACCCATAATAATTTTATCAGTGAGGTTGCCGAATGCCAAGGAAATCATATCAGACACGTGCGTCTTTGTTTCATTCGGTATATAGTTCAAACGACGAAAGTCTCTCTTCACCTTAGCAAAGCATAGCTCAATAGCATTGAATTCTGGACTGTAAGGAGGTGTGTAACAAATGACTGAGGACCAATTTCTTATGGATACTGGCATTGTCCATTATTACTACTGAGTTATTGCACAAACTCAATGATTCAATAAATGCAACGAAGTCCGTCTTCTTCACAGATCCTTTCTTCACAACGAACTCTTTCCTACCATCTGAAAAAACTGCCATCAACAAACTGTGGTGTACCCACCCACCAGTAGTTTTAACGATAACAGGTTTTCCTACAAGGGAATACCCATAATGTGGCTTGAGACGCTCACTAAACCCACATTCGTCAACTGATACTAAAATTTTCCCAGCATTGATTGTCTCCGTGTATCTACTACAAAATTCATTGACAAGTGGAACTAAGTCTCCTTTACACTGTCCACGGAGTTTGCTCCTTTTTCTTGTAAAACCAATGAGTTTTATGAAACGATACACTGTTTTACTTGATAATCGTACATTGTGAGTACTTTTGAAAAAAGCAACAACGCCTCTTGCGGTTGTGCATTGAGTTGACAATAAAAACGATTTTAACAAATCCTTATTCGTCTCAAAAAGGTTGCTTACAAATTCACGTCGTTTTCGATTTACACCAAAGCGTTTCCATCTCCACAGAGTAGAACGACTGATGTTCGTAAACACAGAAGTTTTTAACACACCCAATTCAGAAACCATTCTTAACGCCAATTTTCTAACGGCGATGTCGTACATTTATTTCCATCTGATATATGTTTCATTTTACTGTTCCGCCGACTGTAGACAAATCGGCATCTTCGGACATTGTCATGGTTGAGAAGATTTGGGTGCTACATTGCATGATTTGATTGCAAAATTCTGAAAGGCCATGGTTCCATACAAAACGTTGTAGTCTGAAATGATTTGATCGCGGAGTTCAGGTTTGTTTTCGTTGTTTTGATACCATTTGATGAGCCGTTCGCAATTGATTTCAATATTTGGCGGATACTTGCCTGTTGAGTGTATCCATTGCATACAACAATGCATACAAGTTGTGTGGCAAGATTTTTGTCGATTGATGGAGGGTGTTGCAAAACTTGAGTTATATCCATTTTAATATATGCATTAGCAAACAATAATACATTGTTTGACGCATTGTTTCTTATGCCTCGGTTGATAAACGGACTAAAAGGATGTGGTCTCACTCCAAGGCCCCCCAAAATACAGAACGAACGCGAGAATCATTTGATTGACCGAAAAATTGTATGAAGAATGCCGGAGGCTCACATCAATCCCTATTTAAAACGTGTTCACATGAACACCTCTGAAAAGACTCCCCATCTCTGTAACAACAATTATTTCAACAAAAAATAAATACTGAAGAAGAATGCCGGAGGCTCACATCAATCCCTATTTAAAACGTGTTCACATGAACACCTCTGAAAAGACTCTCCATCTCTGTAACAACAATTATTTCAACAAAAAATAAATACTGAAGAAGAATGCCGGAGGCTCACATCAATCCCTATTTAAAACGTGTTCACATGAACACCTCTGAAAAGACTCCCCATCTCTGTAACAACAATTATTTCAACAAAAAATAAATACTGAAGAAGAATGCCGGAGGCTCACATCAATCCCTTTTTAAAACGTGTTCACATGAACACCTCTGAAAAGACTCCCCATCTCTGTAACAACAATTATTTCAACAAAAAATAAATACTGAAGAAGAATGCCGGAGGCTCACATCAATCCCTATTTAAAACGTGTTCACATGAACACCTCTGAAAAGACTCCCCGTCTCTGTAACAACAATTATTTCAACAAAAAATAAATACTGAAGAAGAATGCCGGAGGCTCACATCAATCCCTATTTAAAACGTGTTCACATGAACAATAATATGCTGACCTCAATAAGATGCATATCGATAACTTGTTCAAGGTGTGCGACAATCTTTACCTATCAGGCCAAGAAGCAGCTCTCAACCACCAACTTTGTAAAACGTTGCAATTCAAGATTGTTGTGAACTAATGGGCGTTCCTGCCTCCCGGCCGATTTTTTTAAATTTCTAATCAGGATTTAGAGCCTCCTGAACGACTCGCTAGCTTGAGACATGAGCACCAAGGAATCACAAATCCGCTCCATCCCATGTTTCGCAACCAGGCAAAATCGGCCGGGAGGCAGGAACGCCCATTAACTGCACAAACCACACACCGTACATAAAACCAAGGAACCCCCAACACAACATACATTAAGGTTGCTGTTGAAGACAACTGCAGGCAAAAAAGAGGTCACGAAACTCACATCCCATGACTGATTTGAACTGTAAAATAAACACTCCAGTGTGACCGTACACAACACGCTTCACGACGAGTGAAAAGATTGATCGATTCCCTGTACTTTAACAGCCTCAGAGACCCCCCTATTCTCCTCTTTTTGGAAAACCGCTAGTCATCGGTGGTGGCTCAGCAACCACCACCGCGAACGAGAAAATGTCTTCGTCTTCGTCGGTGTCTTCTTCATCTTTCCACGTTGAGATGTTACCGTTCCCGTTGATCCGTTCCATCGCGACGCTCTGCGGCGAGACCGCAATTTTGTGCACCAACAAAGCCATCCGCGGCGGGTTCGCATGGCCGGATCGGCTGGAGCTCGCCATGCGAGAGGCCAAAACCCTCGACAAGAACACACTGTTCCGCATGCAATGCGACCTCGGTGCCGTGGGGACTTGCGAACGGATGCTGGATAACGAGGCCGATGCAGTTTCGAGGGCGGCGATGCTTCTTGCGAAGCCTCCGAACTACTCTGGGGAGACGGCATTGATTGGGGGCTGTAAACAGGGCAACGTCTCCCTGGTCGAGATTCTCATTAGGAACTCTCCGAACGAGCAAGTGCTTGCGACGAATAATCATGGGATGTCGGCACTGATGCGTGCTTGTGGCATTCAGGGGGGGCATGCGAATGCAGCATGTGTCAAGATTCTTCTTGGATACTCTCCGAACGAACAAGTGCTGGCGACAGACAATCATGGGATGTCGGCATTGATGTGGGCATGTATCCATGGTCACGCGGCCTGTGTCAAGATTCTGCTTCGACATTCCCCCGACACACAAGTGCTGGCGACCGATCATTTCGGATTGTCGGCATTGATGATGGCGTGTTTCCATGGTCACGCGGCCTGTGTCAAGATTCTTCTTCGGCATTCCCCCTACACACAAGTGTTGGCGACCGAATGTCATGGGAGGTCGGCACTGATGTATGCGAATGCGTCCTGTGTCAAGATTCTTCTTAGATACTCTCCGAATTCCATCATGATTTGAATTTGTGACGTGACAGTATTGATGAGCTCCTCGACATCTGATGAAGGCAACACTTTGTAAGCTTTCTTTCCCCATTCTCTAGCCTGGTTTGCTGCATCTTTGTTAAACTCGTGTTGAATGCTGACTTTGAGCCACTCTGTGCTGTTCAATCGGCTGAAGGAGAAGTGTTAAGAGTACGGGACAGTGTTCCTGCATTACACAAGTCAGACATGCCCTATGTGCGGTTTCTTAAACAAGTGTGGAGGAGAGACATACACCTGCAAGAACTGTCGATTCACATGCGACAGAGACATTGTGGGGGCAGCTGGCATCTTCCTGAAGGCTGCTCCAGCGTGGGCAGAGCCCCTGGGCGGAGAAATAGAGCGATGAAATGGCCGGCCAGAACTACTTTGACTACGAAGAAAAAATAAGAATCATCCATCAATCAATCCCTATTTTAAACGTGTTCACATGAACACCTCTGAAAAGAAGACTCTCCATCTCTGTAACAACAAGTATTTCAACAACAAATAAATACTGAAGAATGCCGGAGGCTCGATAGCGGATTTTTTGATGGCTTTGACTGCATGGGGGTATAAAAAAGTCTCCATTCATGTTCTTTATTGCAGTTCATGGATGGCGACGCTGAACTAGATGCTTTGCTTTCACAACACCCGGCTGCAAGAGCGGCATATGATCGTCGCATCGAGAGGCTAAGGTTTGTACATGCTTGCCTGATGATAGCCGAACGATATGTGTTACGCCACACTACTTGCCGTAGAACATGCTAGCAAATGACACACAACATTCGTTTATCTCTTGCTGTTGCAGTCCGACGCGTACTTGGACGGATGTTGTCATTCGAGCTCTTGCCACTCTTGTGAACTCTCCCATGGATGAGCAGCAATTTGCCAAGGCGCTCCTGGAAGAGTTTGTAATCGGTGCCACCACCCAAAATATTGATGCCATGAATGGTCTTGTGCGTGGGATGTTCACTAGTGTGAGGAGAAATTGCAGCACGACCATGCTGGAGGTGGATGATGCAACTGCAGTCACGTTGAAGAGTGGTGCAGTACCGAACTCCTCCGCTCGCTCTTTGTGTACTCAGCTCACTTCATGGAGGTAGCAATTGTGGGATGGTCTCCATATAGAAAATTTGGCCTGAATTTATTTTTTCTCATTGCGGTGTGATACCGAAGCGTATTGCCGCCGTGTGTCCCGCGATTCCTCTTTCATACTCCCGACATAGTTGTCGAGCAGAAGTCTGCTTGAGACGACACATCGGAAACGCCCGAGTGTTACACTGAATCTTTTACAAACAATTGTGTAAGACTTGACAGTTAGTTACACAGTAGTGTGTAGTAGTGTGTAGTAGTGTGTAGTGTGTAGTGTGGAGTGTGTCTGCTGGTTGATGTGAACTGTGGGCTTTCTTCCGGTCGCCCACCCGCTCGGTTCCTCGCGGACTCCTTTGTGGGGGCTCCCCTCCGGTCGCCCCCGGTCGCTCCGCTGGGGGAAGAGGTGAAAGGGGCTCCGCCGCTTGTTTAATAATACAATCCGTTGTTTGCCGATGGACTATGGCTGTACATGGACAGCTCGTGACCCAAAAGGGCAGCGGCGTCTGCGTGAGGTCCGTGCGCAGAAGACGAAGTTTCAAGAGCTCCAGCATCCGGGAGACACTCTCCGGGCCCAGGCGGTAGTTCCTCTCCTCCTTGGTGCGCTTGCCCTTGACCTGCGCGCTCGTGGTATCGACATGGTGAGCGTGACGAAGCGGGTGCAGGTCAATGGAAAGAGAACTCAGGAGGAGAGGAACTACCGCCTGTGCCCGAAGAGCTGTACATGGACAGCTCGTGGCCAGAAAGGGCAGCTGCGGCGTGAGGTCCGTGCTCAGAAGACGAAGTTTCACGAGCTCGAGCAAACGGCAGACACTCTCCGGGCACAGGCGGTAGTTCCTCTCCTCCTGAGTTCTCTTTCCATTGACCTGCACCCGCTTGGTCACGCTCACCATATCCAGACCCACGGCGTTCAGGATCATCTTCACAGCCTTGGACACCTTGCGCAGGTCCCACCCGTCGCGAACGCCGCACGATGCATGGCTGAACAGCCTAGCGGTGTTTGCGTAGTCGCTGAACATCTGTGTTCCCTTGAGCTTGGCGTCGAACACCGTCATCATGTTCGGGATGATTGTCTCAGTGTCGAACGGGGACGAAAACCCCAGATCAGCGAGTGTCTCCTCTATCAACACGATCTTCAGAAGATTGGGGTGCAACGTCACGCCACGAAAGGGGCGCTGCAGCTCAGGGCACAGAAGAGATGCAAGTACCTCCACGGAAGGTGGGGTATTGCTCCTCAAGACGTTCTCGAATATCTTGGCGACCATTCTAGAGACAGTCTTCTCTCTCTCCTTCTCTCGCTCAACAACGGCAAAGATGGGTGGCACGTCCTCGGTGCAGCAATCAAGGTTGTCGACGCCACCTGTCCACACGTACTCGAATACGACATCGGCCATCTCCCGAAAGACGGCACCTGCATCACCCGCGTCAAGTTGGTAGTACTCGTATCCTAGACGGTGCTTGACTCGAGGGTAATCTCCGCTAAGGTATCGGAGCAGGGCAGTCTCAGCCTCCACACAAGCACGCGGATTAAGTACGTGGATTGCGAATATCATCTTTGAGTTCTTCGGGTACTGAGAAAGTCGCTGACCAAAGGGCTTCGACGTCCTGCCCACCTTGACGACGATCTCATCTTTCTGAATGAACTTGTGCTCAACCAACGCGTACACGACATTGGTTGTCATGTGCGCCATGATCGCTGTCGAGCTGCTCCTATGCTCCTATATATATCCCAATGCGCGCCGTTTACACCATTATTATGTGCATAATAACGCGGTAGTGAAGAGGATGATGAGGAGAATAAAAGAAAAATATGCATGCTCGGGGCGAGGAGGTCCTTTATGATGCCCGGCGATCGTACCTCCAGCAATACACAAGGATTGGGCATGCCTGATACATTCGACAGTGTTCCGCCGTTTGCGTGTGATAGAGTGCGTGCGTGAGAATGAGTGAGAGTGGGCATCATCATCTCGACAGCAGCCGCCGCGACGCGTGTGTGAGGATGCGGCATGTGTCGTGATAAAGTGCGTTATCCTATCTATCTATCTATCCTATCGGACAGCATAACCAGAGTGCATCTCTTGCACACATAATGCACCGTTCACCAGATAATGGGCGTTCCTGCCTCCCGGCCGATTTTGACTGGTTTCTAAACATGGTATGGAGCGGATTTGTGATTCCTTTGTGCTGATGTCTCAAGCTAGCGAGTCGTTCAGGAGGCTCTAAATCCTGATTAGAAATTTAAAAAAATCGGCCGGGAGGCAGGAACGCCCATTAGATGCCAACTTTGAGGAATGACGGTATGCATCCACATCATGCACATTACCTTACGTCCTGGGGTAGAAATCGAAACCTGTCTGATGAGAATGATACCATGTTTATTTTTCACAAGCATAAAAAATCAAGACTATGTCTAGTATATTGCTTTGCGCACCCTATCTCTTCTGTGTAAAACAGAAACAATGGATAACTTCAAGAAGTTGGATACAAGCATGTATGTGTGTTTCACAGTTTCAGGCAGTACGTGGAATGACAAGTGCAACAAGTTTATTTTACATGGAACGGTGGTATAATGGGCGTTCCTGCCTCCCGGCCGATTTTGCCTGGTTGCGAAACATGGTATGGAGCGGATTTGTGATTCCTTGGTGCTCATGTCTCAAGCTAGCGAGTCGTTCAGGAGGCTCTAAATCCTGATTAGAAATTTTAAAAAATCGGCCGGGAGGCAGGAACGCCCATTGTATTCGATAATGAGGATGACGCCAAGAAATGTTTAGAAATACTCGACCTGTACAAAGAGACATTCTACTTCAGGCGTACATCGAACGTGATGAATAAGACTATGTTCACGTTTGACGGCACGACAATCCACCTATTATCTGGTGCCAAAATTGAGTACGACCAGAATGCTGCTCGATTGAAGAAGATTGTAGAGATAGAAAAGACGTACACGGCAAACACGTGGGGATACATGGACGATTACGTAAGGCTATTCGGGTATCGTCCGCTCAGGAAAAGGGCATTCTGGAGCTGCTTGCTGTTATGTTTTTCGTGCAGTTGTATATTCTGTATCGATCCATGCTATTACGAAGCTAAATCTCCTCGCACGTAGGTGAGCTCATGCACCCCCCAACGTTTTTCCATTTCCAAGCCTGCTTGATACACACGGCTTTCGTTTGAGTACATGCGGTTGCGTAAGACCCTGCCTCAACAATCATCGGCACATCCCTTTCGGGGAATATCGCATCGCTTCGATATTGCGTCCCATGCTTTGGTAGCCTTGCCATATTTCACGCCTTCATTCTCTCGCTCGACAACGGCAAAGATGGGGGGGTCTGGCGGCACGTCCTCGGTGCCGCAATCAAGGCTGTTGACGCCACCTGTCCCCACGTACTGGAATACGACATTGGTTGTCATGTGCGCCATGATCTCTGTCGAGCTGATCCTATGCTATATATATCCCAATGCGCGCGTTTACACCACTTCCACGAGACAGACGATGAGTGACGATGGCGATGATCCGCCACCGTGTGTCATGAATGGATGGACGGACAGACGGACGGTGTGGATGCGACAGTTTTCCACAGTTTTGCGTGTGATGATTGATTGATGCCTTGACACACTTGGTTTCTGCATCTCAATTCCCCTACCCCACTCCGTGGGGCCCGCGATTCCCCTATCGATATACGAGATCTATTGTCTAGCAGACCTCTGCTTGACATGTGATCATCGTTTGCGATTACTTTACCGTGTTTTCCGTCATCTGTGAGTGATATCTTACAGCTGCTCATGGATCCAGCGGTGGCTGGACTTGAGTTCAGGGCCCGGGCGAACTATAGCGACAGCTGGGCCTTGCGTGAGGCTGCCTATGCAGGTCACGCAGATGTATGCAAGCTGCTCATGGATCCAGCGGTGGCTGGAATTGAATTCAATTGAATTCCAGGCAAGTGCCGCTTGCCGCTTACCGCTTGCATGCCAGGCAAGTGCAACTATCAGCTTGAAATCACTCCGGTAGAGTGGACAGTAGATTAAAGCAGCGGAACAGACGCACCAATCTATACACGGAGACAAGGATAACGTTACAGACACAGGAGACCCATAAAGGGGCACCTGTGGTGAAAGGAGGCGGTAGACGGGAACCTAACAGGGTACAGATCAGACCGGAGACGTAGGTGACAGGAAGCTGCCACTGAGTCATCTCAAGATGACTCAGTCCCACGGGAAGCTGGCTCAGGAGAGCCGATAGTTCTAAGGGAGTACATAAGTAGTCACCAAGTCATAAAACGCGTGAGAGCACCGCTATACATGCTGATACTCCACCTATGACACAGGTGACATACAATAGTACTACTCCACCTATGGCACTGGTGACATAGAACTATATGTAACAAATTAAAAAAAAAAAATCAAAGAACTCCGGAAAAAAAAATCGAGAGAAACTTCAAATGAAACCCGAAGGGTGTAAGGGAAGGTATGAAGCAAGGCAAAGAACCAAAATTTGCCAAGTGGATATAAGAGGACAACTAAATATCAAAGTCGGGTAACAACGGTATAGAAAACCCGATCCGGGAATAGGAACCTAATGCCAATCAATGATAACTTAAAGAAACTGTAAATGTAACCAAAGAAACCCTAAAATGTAACCAAAAATTCCAGAATACATGTAACCAAAAAAATGGTTTAAGGAGAAGCAGTCATTCCAAACATGCGAATGAAACGCCAGAACACCATAGGATCAAGGGGCTTGGTGAAGGGGTCAGCACAGTTGTCCTTAGTGTTAACATAGGCAACATCCACCTGGCCATCCTCCACCAGCTCCTGGATATAGTGATGGATGACATCAATGTGCTTGTTGCGAGGGAGCAGCTGACAGTCATTGGCCCAGCTCAAGGACCCCAAGTTGTCACCCTGAATGGTGACCAGGTCACAAGGCAGCCCTAGATCAATTCTCAACTTTTTCAACCATTGCACCTCCCTGGCAGTCTGAGACAGGGCCTGATACTCAGCCTCACTAGAGCTAACAGCAACAGTGGGTTGCCTTTTGCTCATCCAATTCACAAGGCAGCCTCCAGCAAGCACAGCATAGCCAGTCTGAGATCTCCTGTCAGACCCATCATCAGCAAAGGATGAGTCACTAAAGACAGTAAAAGAGAAACCAGGGCTGTGAGTGTAAGTGAGGCCCAGATGGGAATGTTCTCTCAAATACAAAAGCAAGCGCTTGGCTGCAGCCCACAGGGGGGCAGTGGGTTGAGCAGAAAACCTGGACAGGTAGCTAACAGCAAAAGAAATATCAGGCCTTGTGCAGGTAGCCAGGTACAGCAAAGCCCCCACAAGAGAGAGGTACTGGCTATTAGAGGCCAGAGGTTCTCCAGGAGGATCAGTGACAGTGCACTTGGACATGGGAACTGAAAACTTGGGCTTGGTAGCAGCAGTGAGACCAAACTGCTCCACCAGCTCAACAATGTAGGAGTGCTGGGAGAGGTCGATCTTAACACACCTGCCGTCAGAATCAAGTGTACAAGTCATGTCCAATGAAAGGAACTGGACAGGTACACCCATTTCCTTGACTTCCCACCCAGCTGCTTCCATAGCCTTGATCAGCAAGGCATACCTATGCAGCTCACTAAAAGCACAGATAAAGTCATCCACATAGGTCAGGACATAGCTCCACCCACCAGTAGAATCCCTCCTGAAATACAGAGCAGGTTCAGCTTTGCACATGGTAAAACCGTGGGCAACCAAAACCTGCTTTACATCTTTGCTCCAAGCCCTGGGTGCCTGCTTCAAACCATAAAGAGATTTAATTAGCTTGCACACAAGGGGAACATTGTCAGGACCAAGTTCATGAAAACCCTCAGGCTGGTAGCAGAACAGGTCCAGACCAGGTTCCAGCTTGGCATTCAAGAATGCAGTCTTGATGTCCAGCTGCCTCACAAACATTTTTCTATGAGTGATGGCAGCAAGGAGCACACGAAGACCTGCTTTAGAGGAGACGGGGGCATATACATCATGGTAGTCCAGCCCAGGACGTTGCAGAAAACCACGAACTACAAAACGAGCTTTAAAACGCAAAGAACCATCAGCCCCATGTTTCTTGACAAATAACCATCTGCCAGATAGAATCCTCTGCCTAGGAGGCTGTGGAGTGAGGACCCAAGTGCCATGAGCATGGAGGGAGGCCATCTCATCCTTCATAGCCTGCAGCCAGAGATCTCTGTCTGGGTTGGTAGGTAACATTGCAGCTTTATAAGAGAGTTCAGTAGAGGTAGAAATAAAAGCCCCCACGTACAAGCAGTGTACTTGTACATGGGCAGCGGGGATATCAGCAGTATCAGCAGTAACCGGTAATAAAGCCCCCAGCGCAGCACTCATGCGTGGTTGAACAAGGCCGGCCTCCTTTGCCTCTAAATCGTCGAAGCCTGGGTACACTGGAACACCCCAGCCATACGCAGTATCTGACCCGGACCAGTGTTCGAGGTCATCACTCACATCATCTGTGACGGCCACATCGTCGCAATGCCTGGTCCGGTATAAACCACCAGGTATAGCAGGGGGTGAAGTGATCAACAACTCCCGCGAGCTATCCGAATAGGTGGACGGGGGGTGGCGACTAGTGGGCAGTGGACCTGTACTAGGTTCCACTATGACCCGAGGCTGTCCTAATCCTACGACTTCACCGACGAAACGTGGCGCAGAGGAAGGCCCGGCGACCCCCTGAGATTCGAATAAATTAGAGCTTGAAGGAACATCAGACTCCCCCTGGCCCAATGCCGCCGCACGCGATACAGCACCATCATTACCTGGCCTGGGACGCATCGTCATCCCATGACCAGTAAGGCGGTCAACAATCGGGGTTGGTAAAGGGCCCAGGACATTGTCAGTAGTATCAAGCCCATTACCGATGATAGCGGCAGGGGTGCGAGAAAAATACTGAGATCCATCATAGGGAAAAAGCCCAGGGATACAGTTATAGCTAAACTGTTCATAGAAGAGCACATCACGACTCTCTACCACCTGGCGCAACTTCGGAACCCAAACAAAATAACCCTTACTCACCAGAGAATACCCAACCAGTCTACCAGATAACGCCCTTTCGTCAAGCTTATTGCGCTTCTTCCCATTCACTAAGGTAACATAGCATGGGCACCCGAACACGCGCAATAACGATACATCAGGTAGAACCCCAAAGAACAACTCATAAGGAGTCTTGTCACCCTGATTAGGCAGCCGGTTGCGTAGGTAACACGCGGCGAGGAAGGCATAGGGCCAGAAGGACTTAGTGAGCTTAGACTCCAAGTGAATGCTCCTAGCTACGTTCTGAAGGACCCCATTGTACCGTTCCACAGTCGCATTCTGCTGAGCAGTGTAAGCCATGGACAATTCATGCACAGCACCAACCGATTCTAACCAATCCTCGAACGACTTCACTATAAATTCCTTAGCCCTGTCAGACCTAAGACACTTGAAAACAAATCCATGCAGCTGAGTCATCCATCTGAGGATGGTAGTTTGAACTGCTAAGGGAGCTTCATCCCTGGTTCTCAAGCACAAGACCTCAGCATAGCCAGAGTATTGGTCAGTGAGACACAGAACATAAAACTCCCCACGCAAGCCCCTAATATTAAATGGCCCCATGATGTCCAAGTGAAGGCGTTGTAATGGGGCACGGATCCTAGTTTTGCTCTCTTTAGGAAAAGGGATACGTTTTCCCTTTGCCTTCTGACAAGCATCACATGGGATCTTAGACAGTCTTTGCACCTGTTGGAGAGTGAGGGGTAAGTTCTGAACCAAACCCTTCCTTACAAGGTTGTGCATGGCATCATAGCCAGGGTGACCCAGCCGCCTATGCCACAACCATTCAGGAGTGGTAGGGATCACAACTCCACCATCCTCATCAACATCAAGAGCAAAAGCTGGATAATCTTCAGCACCATACAAACGGCCACGAGGGGTGTGACAAGGCCTACATGCAAACTTGTACACACCATCACTGGAGGCAGGGAAAGACCACAGAACAGAAGAGCCCTGTGTGGCAGTACAACTAAGACTATCAAAAGAAATCTTGCAGTTGTGAGCATGGGCAACAGCATTTACTGACATGAGGTTCACCGGACAGTGTGGGATGTAGAGAACATTGGTTAAAGTGATTGGTGTTGGTAACCAATCACTACATAACACAATAGAACCCTGACCCACAGACCGTTGAACCACACCATCACCAAATTTAACTGCTGGCCCAGTCTCAGAAGCATGAAACACAGTGAACAAAGACATATCACCTGTGATTGACATCCCAGCTCCAGAATCAACATGCCAGACACCCTCAGACAGGCTCGGGCTGCAGACATTTGAAAATTTCGCAGTGCAAGAGAAAAGGACAGAGCGTACCTCCTATTTCTTGTCCAAAGCATACCCATCAATCTGAGCCTGCAAGGAGGCCAGCTGCCGCGGAGTAAGCACACCTGGAAGGGCCAAGGCCATGGGCACCGGATTGGTAACCGGTGCACCAGGCTTGGTCTTACGCAGGTGCGGATGCTTTGTGAAACAGCGATCCTCCGAGTGGGTCGTCTTGCTGAGGCATGGGCCCCAAGTGCAATCCAGACGTCGCTTGTTGGAACCAGAACCCTGAGAACCAGATCCCTGCCCACGCTGAAACGCAGCATTGGCAGGAACCTGGGGAGCGTCCCGGGACCAACCAGGATGCCTGGAGTCGGACCTGGGGAGAGCAATGTTCAAAATGTCGAGAGACCGATATGCCTCCAGACAAGACCAGTAATCTACAGTCTGTCTGTTAGCCAACATCATACCGTACTGGATCCGCAGCGATTCAAATCGGATCAAACGGATCCCATTCACAATGGTTTCCATGGCGTGGCGCTGAGTGACAGGATGTCCAGCACTGCGGAGGTCAGTGCACAGACTGCGAACCATGCGAAAGAAATCATCGACACGGTCAGAAGGGCCCATGTGCGCATTATGAAGTTCGATACGCATGAGAGGGACTCTAGAGGCAAGGGCATCAGACTGCGTCTTCCGGATATCCAAAAGGATATCCCGAGGGGTGGCAAAGTCCTGGTATACCTTGACCATATCGTCCTCCATGTTCGCGAGCATCATAGTTAAACACATGAACTCCTGACGTTCGAGAGGCAGTGCAATGAACCCCAACAGTGCAGGATCAAACCGAGACTCACCATGAATGAGGGTATTAGACCCAGCTCCATTCGCAGAAGGGACAGGAGCCAAGGACCTACGAATGTCCATGAAATACTCCGCAACAAGACCAGCGTCAAGAGCGCGCTGGTCGTCTATGTTCCTAATCACAGGAATGGACCTCGCAACACTCATAAGCAGCTCGAAATCTGGGCTAACAGGACACAGAGGGACAGGCACTCGCACAAACTGATAACCAAGCTTCTCGTGATCACTACGCCTCGTACCACCAAAGGAAACACCATGATCTGGGGGATACAGAATCCCAGAAGTGACCGGACCAAGAAAAGAACGACACCTGGTACCAAGCTCAGAGAAAGCCATCACTCGGCGATGCCTCAGCTTCACACTAACATTTGCCATTGTAGCCTGCATATCCATCCGACCGTACAAAGAGCGGTTCAAGGACTCACCATCCCGTCGATCCTGGTTGATCAGGCGGTAGTCCCGCAAGTTCAAAGTCGGAGGAGATCCACCAGTGAGCAGATGCTCCCAAGATTCGCATGACCGCGTATATAGCATAGGAGGAGGGCCAGGGGCAGGAGGCAGCTCCACCGGCGGAGGCGGAGGGGGTTCCAGGGAGGCACCAGCAGCAGAGGTGCGTGCAGAGGAAACAGCAGCCTCGCGAGAGCGAGTGTGGTAGCCAGGGAGGCCACGCTCCATGGGGGCAGATGCAGAGGAAAAAGAAGCAAAGCCCTTCAAGAAAGTGGGCTTAGCCACCTCCGGGTAAGCCGGGGGAACAGGCTCAAAGGGAGGCGCCGACGAAGGCTGAGGCTGATACACAGGCGAAAGCTCTCGATTAGGCATCTGCTGATCAGCAGGCTCATACACCGGCGAAACAGCGGAAGTCTCAAAGACACGAGTGGCAGCAGCAGATGGGGTCACGCCACCGAAGTCAGCACTCGTAGCACTCTTCAAGTCCTCCTCATCATCAGTAGTAGTAGAGTAGTCTTCATCATAATTGAAGGGGATGCAATGAGGCTGCGGGTCTGATGCACAACGGATGATCTGTGTCTGTACACAACACAGCTTCATCAGGACATCCTCAACATCAGAGGACAGGCGTCGAACATTGAGAGAAGGAACCGTAAAGTTGGAGGATTGATCGGGGGGGGTTACTTCCTTGATGGCGGAAGGACCCTCCTCTCCGGCAGCAGAGGCCGCTGGCGCGCAGTCGTCTAGCCAATCTAGGCTCACCCCCGTTGGGAGGATTCGGTCGCATCCATTGCTCACAATGACACTGCGGATCCCACGAGCCCATGAAACACCATTAAGTTTGGTAAGTTTCACAAAACCGGCAGGAGGCCCTCGCGGAAGTTGCATTATCAAAGCAGTGGTAGTGATGAGGAGCCCAGTAACCTATCAGCTTGAAATCACTCCGGTAGAGTGGACAGTATATTAAAGCAGCGGAACAGACGCACCAATCTATACACGGAGACAAGGATAACGTTACAGACACAGGAGACCCATAAAGGGGCACCTGTGGTGAAAGGAGGCGGTAGACAGGAACCTAACAGGGTACAGATCAGACCGGAGACGTAGGTGACAGGAAGCTGCCACTGAGTCATCTCAAGATGACTCAGTCCCACGGGAAGCTGGCTCAGGAGAGCCGATAGTTCTAAGGGAGTACATAAGTAGTCACCAAGTCATAAAACGCGTGAGAGCACCGCTATACATGCTGATAGCAACCAAGGGTTTATAGGGTTTATTCCAATTCATTATTTATTTATATCATCCTGTGCGCTTGCATGCATGTACACACATGTTCATAGAACATGCATTCGCACACGCGATCATCGGTATTCCTAACGTTTCCCCATGACATTCTTGATCGTATTGCCCTATTATCTTCCAACCCAAAGATTGTATTAGTGTGTAAAACTATGCACAACAGATTTTCTGGATGGCCCCTTACCGGACTGATCCAACCACCACAGCGAGTTGGAGAGATGATGGCGAAAGGGGGGCGCGCCGACCTTCTAGCAGTTATGCTTGGTGTCCAATCCTCTGTTACCTTAAAAAGGGGGGGGGGCGTACAATTGAGGGCGAACCAAAATGGAAAACAAGCTTCTCAGTGGCTGGCAAGACGGTCTAAAGCCGATTCTGCAAGCTGCTCATGGAGCAGCGGTGGCCTGGAGTTGTAGTTAGGCCCGGGCGAACTAGCACAGCGTGCCTTGTTGGAGGCGCCAAGGAAGGTCACGCAGATGTCCTGCAAGTTGCTGATGGCTCCAGAGGTGCTGGACTTGAGTTTCAAGGTCCAGGGCGAACTCTTCTAAGCTACAGCTGTGCTCTGCGTGAGGGTGCCAAGGAGGTCACGCAGAGTCTGCAAGCTGCGATGGATCCGAGGTGGCTTGGAATGAGTACAGGGCCCGGGCAACTCTACCGCCCGCCGTGCCTTGCGGGCTACTGCCAAGGCAGGTCACTGTCAGGATGATCGCGAGAAGTGCTGCTCTGGCCCCGGGCGTGGGCTGGAAGCTGAAGGCGGGGCTAGGGCGAACTCTACCGCAGCAGGGCCTGTGGGGCGGCTGCAAAGGAAGGTCACGCAGATGTCTGCAGGATGCTGATGCATCCAGAGGTGCTGGACTTGAGTTCAGGGCCCTGGCAAAACTCTAGCGACAGCGGGGTCTTGTGTGCGGCTGCCAGGCAGGTCACGCAGATGTCTGCAAGCTGCTGATGGATCCAGATGTGGCTGGACTTGAGTTCCGGCCCTGGCGAACTCTAGAGACAGCTGGGCATTGTGGCTGGCTGCCCATGCAGGTCACGCAGATGTCTGCAAGCTGCTGATGGATCCAGCGGTGGCTGGAATTGAGTTCAGGGCCAGGGCCGTACACTTTCGACAGCAGGGCATTGTGGGCGCTGCCAAGGCAGGTCACGCAGATGTCTGCAAAGCTGCTGATGGATCCGAAGGGTGGCTGGAATTGAGTTCCGAGCCCGGGCGATCTCTGTCAACAGCTGGGCCTTGAGGCTGGCTGCGAAGGCTGGTCACTCCGATGTCTGCTTGCTTTTGATGGATCCAGATGTGGCTGCCCCGAGTACAGGGCCATTGGAATCTTGACAGTGCGTCCGTAGTTCCTCTGGCAGCGGCACGCCCCTCTCCGAGAGGACCCTGACGCAGGTCCGGCTATGCAGGGCCATGCCCTGCATGGCCCTGAAGGTGACGGAGCCGGCGCCTCCCTGGAGGAAGGCGGCGTCGTCCTCGTACTTGCTTGCTTCTGCCGGGTTCACCCTGCTCATTCGCTGCACGATGCTCCTGAGCACCGGCAGCAGCGAGTCTTGCAGGTCCGCCTTCGCCCAGCGGCAGTCCCGTCCGTACACGTACGTCTGCTGGTAGCAGTCGGGGTCCATGATGATGTTCATGTACTGCGGGTGCGCCGGGTTGAAGTGCGATAGCTGCAGCAGCTTGACCAGGTTGTACCCGCACTCATTGAATTGAGCGACCGAGAGGAACTCTGACTCGGGCGTGACCTCCTCCCCGAAGGGGTGCATGTCCTCCACCGGTGTCGTAGCAGCTGGAGATAGCGCCGCCGCCGCATCTAGAGCAGTATTGTTGTTGTTGTTGTTGGTGGTGGTGTTGGTGAAATTTTTGCATGTAACGACATAGTTGTTGGTGGCCGACCCGAAGCTGTTGTTGATTGTGAAAGTGTGTGTTTTTACGCAACGCCTCCAGTTCCGCTTGCATTTCATCGATCCGATTCTCGAGGTACTCCATGCGCTTCTCCATGAAGTCAACATCAACAGCTCCCTTGGGGTGAGACCTCCGCTTGTGTGAAGACTTCGAATACCGGTTACTGAACTGCTTGTCACACAACTCGCACGCGAACAAACAGGAGGGGGGTGTTTTTTTCTCCATGGTGCATTTCTCCATGAGGAGAGAAATGCCTTCTGTTTGTTACATCATTTGATTGACCGAAAAATTGTATGAAGAATGCCGGAGGCTCACATCAATCCCTATTTTAAACGTGTTCACATGAACACCTCTGAAAAGACTCTCCATCTCTGTAACAACAATTATTTCAACAAAAAATAAATACTGAAGAAGAATGCCGGAGACTCACATCAATCCCTATTTTAAACGTGTTCACATGAACACCTCTGAAAAGACTCTCCATCTCTGTAACAACAATTATTTCAACAAAAAATAAATACTGAAGAAGAATGCCGGAGACTCACATCAATCCCTATTTAAAACGTGTTCACATGAACACCTCTGAAAAGACTCTCCATCTCTGTAACAACAATTATTTCAACAAAAAATAAATACTGAAGAAGAATGCCGGAGACTCACATCAATCCCTATTTTAAACGTGTTCACATGAACACCTCTGAAAAGACTCTCCATCTCTGTAACAACAATTATTTCAACAAAAAATAAATACTGAAGAAGAATGCCGGAGACTCACATCAATCCCTATTTTAAACGTGTTCACATGAACACCTCTGAAAAGACTCTCCATCTCTGTAACAACAATTATTTCAACAAAAAATAAATACTGAAGAATGCCGGAGGCTCACATCAATCCCTATTTTAAACGTGTTCACATGAACACCTCTGAAAAGAAGACTCTCCATCTCTGTAACAACAACTTTGACTGCATGGGGGTATAAAAAAGTCTCCATTCATGTTCTTTATTGCAGTTCATGGATGGCGACGCTGAACTAGATGCTTTGCTTTCACAACACCCGGCTGCAAGAGCGGCATATGATCGTCGCATCGAGAGGCTAAGGTTTGTACATGCTTGCCTGATGATAGCCGAACGATATGTGTTACGCCACACTACTTGCCGTAGAACATGCTAGCAAATGACACACAACATTCGTTTATCTTTTAATGGGCGTTCCTCGCTCCCGGCCGATTTTGACTGGTCAAAGGTTCGGGTCTGTCGCATGGTCGCGATTCCGGGATGGTCGAAATCTCTGGCCGGCGATTCGTTCCCAAGGCTCTAGCTTCTGCGCAGCTTCCGAATCCATCACCGGCGATTTTCGACCGCGTTCGAGTTCACAGTTTGAAGCCGACGAGTCCCGTAAAATTCAAAAAATCGGCCGGGAGCCAGGAACGCCCATTTTTTGCTGTTGCAGTCCGACGCGCACTTGGACGGATGTTGTCATTCGAGCTCTTGCCACTCTTGTGAACTCTCCCATGGATGAGCAGCAATTTGCCAAGGCGCTCCTGGAAGAGTTTGTAATCGGTGCCACCACCCAAAATATTGATGCCATGAATGGTCTTGTGCGTGGGATGTTCACTGGTGTGAGGAGAAATTGCAGCACGACCATGCTGGAGGTGGATGATGCAACTGCAGTCACGTTGAAGAGTGGTGTAGTACCGAACTCCTCCGCTCGCTCTGGTGAAAGGGGCTCCGCCGCTTGTTTAATAATACAATCCGTTGTTTGCCGATGGACTGTGGCTGTACATGGACAGCTCGTGACCCGAAAAGGCAGCGGCGTCTGCGTGAGGTCCGTGCGCAGAAGACGAAGTTTCAAGAGCTCCAGCATCCGGGAGACACTCTCCGGGCCCAGGCGGTAGTTCCTCTCCTCCTTGGTGCGCTTGCCCTTGACCTGCGCGCGCGTGGTATCGACATGGTGAGCGTGACGAAGCGGGTCACATCAATCCCTATTTTAAACGTGTTCGCATGACACAAGATGCGGAACACTGTCGAATGTATAGGAGGACACACGCAAACGGCGGAACACTGTCGAATGGCACACGCAGGCCACTCAATCACTCACTCACTCAGATTAAAGGGACCGGCGATTTGCGTACACAGGCATGCCCAACCCTTGTGTATTGCTGGAGGTACGATAGCCGGGCATCATAAAAGGACCTCCTCGCACCGAGACTGCATATTTTTCTTTTATTCTCCTCATCATCCTCTTCATTCGCACACAACCCTACTCTTTCCTTTCTTCCATCTACAAATAACGCAAAATACATACACACGCGATTATGAAAGGGGAATCGCGTGTCCCACGGAGGATTATGAAAGGGGAATCGCGTGCCCCACGGAGTGGGGCAGTGGAATTCAGCTGCTGACTCGCTTCCACGCATATTAAAGGGGACCTGAAGACCACGTGTCTTGACAACTCTATCGGGATTGTGAAGGGGAAAACGCGGGCCCCATGGAGTGGGGCAGTGGAATTCAGCGCCTCCAGCAATGCGTATTATTTCTGAGAGCCATACAAACGCTACAAACGCTACAGGCCCACATTTACACTCGAACACAAAAAATCTACTTAGGCTTAAATGTGCGAGCAGTATGATTCAGTTTGGAAGTTTTAGTGGAGGAGGTCAGAGTGGTGGACGTTTTAGGATTGGATGTGCGCGTGGTGGACGTTTTAGGATTGGATGTGCGAGTGGTAGAAATTGCAAGATTGAATGTGCGCGCGTATGGGTCCATCTTCTAAACGTATTCTTTTGAATTCCATTCGATTTGTTTGGAATTGTCTATGAACTTAATATTTGATATTTCGAGTTCAATATTTGATATTGCTTTTTTTGAGTCCTCGTCTGTAGCGTAAAGAACCATTTGATGGGTACTCGAATGGTACCAGATGTACAATAGATGGAATTTTTCTGTCATTTTGATATTTTTTTCTCCCAAGCGTCCCAACAACTCTGACACATTAACGTCCGGCACGATGGGCACGGTGGCATAGTTTATGACTGGATATAATCGCAGCATGTTACAAATGTCGATAACCTCGGACGGACGCAAGAATCGGCACAACAACTCATCATGGATCGCTTTCATACCCTTGTACGTCAACAGTTTATCCACATTTCCCCCCCATTTTTGCTTTATCCATTCAATGATATTAATCTTTTGCTGTTTAGACAGTTTTACATTATCATATTTGACAGTGTTCACTTCGTATTTTTTGCGTGCGCTATTGTTTTTCTTAGCGCACTCATTAAAAAAAATTATTCTCTCCTTGGAGCCGGATCCGATTTGTGTGCGGTTCATTTTTAATAAGTGTAACACTTTTTTTTAAATACAGTTGTTCTCAAATAATTTTGAATGATATCCTTTCACGCAACCAAGCTGCCAACAGCTAGACTTCGATCGGCAAAAAAGTGCAGTTGCTCTTGCGAAGAAGAGGGTCGGTAGGAAGGAACCAGAAGGATCCCCTTTGCGTGTTAGGTTGACTAAACTTCAAGAAAGGCTTGAAAAGTTGAGCGAAGCTTGGCTCTCCTCGAAGAACCTTAGGGTGGACGCAGATAACGCGAAACGCTTCTTTGCACGCGACGTGGCATTCTGTCTCAGGGGGGTTCTACCTTTACCATCCGGAAACACTTTTGCGTCTCGGGCTCACATGACCCTGCCTCTGTACCACAAGATATTGTCGGAGACCATCGAAGAAAAACGAAAAACTAAAAACGAAAAACATCGCACATTCTCGTTGTTGCCTTACAAATCTGGATTCACTCTGTCGCACATTCCGATTTCGAAAATGGCCTTTTTCTATATGGTCAACGAGTGCCACTTCGATTCATGCAAGGCAGACGTTGCTTCCAAAAACCATCAAGGAATATGGGAGCGCTTCGCAAACCTCAAGAAAGTGGAGACAGTTTCTCGGAAGTTCGGTTACCGCATTGTGACAGACGGCTTTGCAGTCAGCATCTTGATGAATAAGCCTACGTGTCTGACATGTTCGATGCCTGCAGACGCGTTCTCTACGCGGGCGCATGAGTATGTGACAACAGACGGGGGTGGCATTGTATCCTTCCTTGACAATGTGGTCGTGGCTGCGGTAGACCCGGGTGTTACTGATATCGTGACTGTGACAGGACTCAACGGAGGTACCAGATCGTACAGCTCGGCGCAATATTATCGCAAGGGTCTGATCTTCAAGTCTCAGCGTCAAACTGACGTTTGGAACCTCGAGACGGCTGATATCGTCGGTGGTATCATTCCGGATAGAGACTCTTCGAGTTCTGAACAGATTGGTGCGTGCGCCAGATTCTACATTGGTGCCGCCCCAATCCTTCTTGCCCATCGTGCTTCCAGGGGGTACCGAAACCTCCGCTTTCGCAGGTACTGCAAGAAACAGAAACTCATTGTTGAGATTGCTGACTTCGTAGCTCCGAGAGAGAAGAGCGCTAAGGTACTCGTCGGGTTTGGTGATTGGAAAGGTCTTGGGGCGACGCCAATCTCTAGGCGGACTTGTGGCCCTCTCCAAGCTATTCGTTTCGAGCTTCGTAGCCGAGAAAACGTCATCATGGAGGACATCGATGAGTTCAGAACATCTCAACGATGCAGCTGCTGTGAGAACCACCTTTGCAACATGGTGGCACTCACTCATCGTAAGAAGCAAGACGGTACAAGTTGGGAATGTACAGAAGGAAGCAAGCGGATTCATAAGATTCTCCACTGCAAAAGCAGTCAAAGCGGAGCGCCACGCCAACAGAGCGGTGGTATGCTTCACTGCGGGAAGACTTGGGACCGCGATGTGAACGCTTCCAGGAACATCCTGATGCGTACACTTCACCAAGTCTTTGGGAGAGAGCGTCCTCTCGCGTTTCGCCGAGACGCGCCGAGAAGTTCCTCGACAACCCCACCCCCACCCCCTGATATATAGAAATCGCGCTTGACGATGGAGAACACCCCTTCTATTGAAGAAATCGCGTTTGACGATGGAGAACACCCCTTCTATTGGGTTGAACCAAGGTGAGTAGGGAGGAGTGTATAGGAGCTCCCACCCCCTTGAAGCTGCAAGTGTTTTGACCTTCTTGGAGTGGTGAAAAGCAACGTTGTCAAGTATAATTACTGTGTCAGTTGGACAGTCCAAATTTTCTAAAAACTCAACAAAAGTATGCGTGTTGAAAGACCCTTGCCTGATGTTAAAATAAATGTCTCCTTTGCATTGTTGAATAAGACAAAGTGCCGACATTGTCGTCACCCTAGGTCTCAACCTCGGTACAACCAGTAGCTCTCCCTTTGGTGAGTAGCCAATCACGTCTCTCGTATGTCTTCCAAATGAAGTTTCGTCGATCGATACAAAAGTCCTCCCTTCCTCTTTTAACCGTTCCCTTTGGCTTATGAATGACGTGGTTTTCTCATATAAGTTATCAGGCCTGGAGAAGAACTTTGCTTTTTTCTTTGTGAGCCCAAGCCTTTTTATCACAACGCGAATCAATTCTTTTGATACCTCAAATCCGAAAGCATCCTTTACCTTATGACGAAGAACAGCAAGAGATGCGAATGGATCTATTTTTAATGACGCCTTTAAGAACTCTATGACCACATCCGATTTTGTAGGTTTATTCCGGTTGTACACTTTTTTAGTGGGGTTTGAAATCCACCTCGAGACTGTCATGTGGCTTACATTCGCAAGTATAGCCACTCTCCTCAAACTTTGCAGCAATGTGTACATGTGTACAACAATCGACCGTCTGTCCAAGTTGTACATAGAGAATTGTAATTGATTCAATATACTGTAACATTATTGACCGGTCTGAGTGTAACCGCCACCGCTTGCGAAGACGAGCAGTTCCTCTGTCAAAAGAAACAATATGTTCTTTGTTATTGAACAATAAAGAGAAGCTTTAAGCGGATGTAGGCAAAGAAGAGTCAACATCAGACAACAAACAATGGACGTTGTACGCAGAACAATTATCAACATACCATCGTCTTTCTTCCGCTGAAAAATTATCTGCATCCGCAACAGTAATAGACCGCAAAATACGCTTCAACATCTTAGTCAGGGTAGCGTTATTCGCCTTCAACACTGCAAGCTTTTTTCTAGATTCTGCAAGTTTTTTTGTATATTTAATATGAGATGATAAGATACTGATAGTCTCGCGTTGAGATTCTGCAATACTATTTCTAGATTCTGCAATATCTTTGCTAAATTCTACAATCTCCTTGATATTATCATAGTATAACATAACCATAGTAACACCAATGGTTGAAATTATTATCGTTCCGATACCGAAATAAGAGTGTATACCCATCTCTGCTTAAAACTAATAAAAATATATAAATGATTCATACGAGGGTTACACGGGTTTAGGGGCGCGCCATCCCAATTGCAATGATCCCTCCTACTAAACTTGTTCTGGTTCTCTTGTTCCAAAGGGCCTTGTCTGGGTCTGGTTCCCTGTATTAGAGTGTAATAGTGTATATGTGTGATGGAGGTCTAAACGATTCCCAAATGATCCTCTCCCTATTGTCAAGCAGAAGCCTCAAAGGAGACAAGCGATGTGTGTGGGTGAGTCATCTGTTGGCGTGGAGCTCCGCTTTGACTGCTTTTGCAGTGTACGAAACTTATTCGTAAAAGAGCATCCAACAGTGCATATCGTCGTCGCCGTTTACCCAACGGTGTTGAGGATACACGCATGCTAAGTAACCAATGCCAAAGTTAGTCATTGTGACCATGTGTGAGTAGCCGAAGCTGCTGCTCAAGAGGATGCGTATTCCCATAGCGGTGCTGATACGGTCGATACTTGGCTTGAACTCTACAGCAACTGTGCAGAGCCATATAAGGAGTTGGGCACCAGGATGGTGCGCTCCATGTTGGTTGACCATTTCACACAACAAATTTGTAGCCGCCTGAATTTTCGCTTTACTTGTATCGCACACATGGTCGCAAAGTCTATTTTGCAGTCCATCCACGCCGTTTATGTCTACTAACCTACCATCACTATGCGAGGGCAGTGTCTGCGTGAGTGGTAGCACTGCTTCCGCAGGGACATCCAAGGTAATCAATTCGCATACTATGCGTACCCTGTCATGAAGAGACTGGCGCATCCCCAATTGTCTCAGTGCATAATCGGGTAAATGAATAGAGCATGGATTCAGAAGCAGATCACGAGCAAGCTTACCCGTTGGCGCGACAGCCATGTGCGGTTCAAGTGCTGTTGCCATGGCCTGGGCGTAAGCAGGCTCTGCTATTGCTACACGCAGCATCGTTTTTGAAATTGATGCAACAGTGCCCCCCGCTGTCTCATTGTCTAGCATGGCAATCGCGGACCGGATAAAGAGATCCTCCACCCCTGCTGGCAGATGTGCTGTCGCTACACATTCATTGGCCACATGGATGAACACATCGATGCATGGTATGGGTATCTTAGCTGGTAGTTCAGCTAAAAGTCGAAACAGATTTCCAAGACCGTCTTGACTGAGTGCATCTATGACGGCAAGCATCTGGGACTGGGAACGAGTTGCAATAAAGAGACTGACCAGTCCCACCAGATGACAGTGTTCCTGTGTACGCTCATTACATGTCCGAATGAACATGTCGGTGTACAGCTGGTGGAACTGTGGGCTGACCTTGTCGGTACCTATGCTGACCTGCCGACCACACGCATTAAGCGCAGCGCTCAGAAAGACGGTGGGTATCAATTACAATTCTCTATGTACAACTTGGACAGACGGTCGATTGTTGTACACATGTACACATTGCTGCAAAGTTTGAGGAGAGTGGCTATACTTGCGAATGTAAGCCACATGACAGTCTCGAGGTGGATTTCAAACCCCACTAAAAAAGTGTACAACCGGAATAAACCTACAAAATCGGATGTGGTCATAGAGTTCTTAAAGGCGTCATTAAAAATAGATCCATTCGCATCTCTTGCTGTTCTTCGTCATAAGGTAAAGGATGCTTTCGGATTTGAGGGTATCAAAAGAATTGATTCGCGTTGTGATAAAAAGGCTTGGGCTCACAAAGAAAAAAGCAAAGTTCTTCTCCAGGCCTGATAACTTATATGAGAAAACCACGTCATTCATAAGCCAAAGGGAACGGTTAAAAGAGGAAGGGAGGACTTTTGTATCGATCGACGAAACTTCATTTGGAAGACATACGAGAGACGTGTTTGGCTACTCACCAAAGGGAGAGCTACTGGTTGTACCGAGGTTGAGACCTAGGGTGACGACAATGTCGGCACTTTGTCGTATTCAACAATGCAAAGGAGACATTTATTTTAACATCAGGCAAGGGTCTTTCAACACGTATACTTTTGTTGAGTTTTTAGAAAATTTGGACTGTCCAACTGACACAGTAATTATACTTGACAACGTTGCTTTTCACCACTCCAAGAAGGTCAAAACACTTGCAGCTTCAAGGGGGTGGGAGCTCCTATACACTCCTCCCTACTCACCTTGGTTCAACCCAATAGAAGGGGTGTTCTCCATCGTCAAACGCGATTTCTATAAAAGCCAAGATGTGTATAAGGCTTTGAGTTCTGTTAAAGAGAAACACGTAGAGGCTTTTTTTCGAAGTCATTGAATACAATTTCTGGACCTTGATACAAGGAAATAGATACATTGGCTACTAAATGGAGACGATAGTCAATAAAGAGCCTCCGGACAAGCGTACGCGACCGGACCGGGCGGCCAAAATTAAGGACAGGAAAAACGGCGAGGAGAACGTGGTAAAGTGTACACTGAGTCGGATCATAGCGGATAAGGACAACAAGGACGTTATCACCAAGGTGATTAAGGAGCGGGTCGACAGCGTATTCAAGAGGACTTATCTTGCCGGTGTTGCGGTGAACCGGATATTAAAAGAAGTCTTCGAAGGGGTACCAGATGCGCAACTTCACACTGTAAGTGTCCCTAGCGTCGACCAGAACTTCATTCGGCAGCTTATGGTGGGGTCGAGACAGGCGCACATGGAGACGAGGGACGCCACAGTCGAAAGGTTCTTTCACAACAACGATTGGTTTAGGGAGAAGATTGAGGGGCGCGAGGTAATTGTGAAAAAGAAGAAACAATACGTGGGTGCCATCGCTCGCTACGATGGCGATCGAAACCTGTACAGCCACGCGTCGAAGAAGTACCTGACCAATTTCAATAACCACTACAGAGTCCATCTCTCCACATGGATCAAGAAGTTTGTTTACTCGAAGGAAAACAGGATCTTGGCCAAGGAGTTCAAAGATGAGCACGGCATTGACGAGACCGTATTCCACCGATACCTCCTCTACGATATCCACTCTTGGGGAGTAAAGGAAGACCTCATAGCGATACATTCGCTCCTACCGGAGCGAACAAAGATGTTTCTGAAGATTCAGCACTCGATCATCGGACGGGACGAGATCAACCGACAGTGGCTTAAGAGCGTTTCCAACAGCGCCAAGATGATCCGGTACAACGTCTTTATCAATCGATACCACGAGGCCACAGAGGACGAGGGCTACGCCAAGCTGGTCAACATCGCTCCCATCCCAACAGTCAAGCACTCCTTCATCACGATAGACACCGACGGCCTACTGGGCGTCCTCAAGGACGTGGGTCTCGTCGAGAGTCTCGAAAAGACGCTGACGAACAAGGAGCACTGGGAGTCGGTCTTCGATGTGGAAAACATCCGTTCTACTGGGAAAGGTGTGTTTACATGCACCATAGACACTGACGGCGTAATGGCTTGTACCCACTTTCTTAGGGCCGAGAAGAAAAAGATTTCAATCAAGGACGACGGAACGGCGATTAAGAAGCAGACCAAGACTCTCCGCGAGTTTTCCGAGTCCGACCCCAATGTGGTGGTCGTTGCAAACGACCCTGGCCGCTGCAACATTGCCTTTTTGACTTGGAAGAAAAATAAGGTCGAAGAAAAAGATAAGGGGGGTAGGAAGAGGAAGATGCACTGCGAGTTCGGGAGCAAGAGACTCACGCGGGAGCGGTACTACGTTGAGAGCGGGGTCTTCAAATCTAGAGGTCCGACCAAGAAGTGGTTGTCTAACATCCAAGACTGCCTTGACGACCTGAAGGACAACAGTCCCAAGCGCACATCTCTAGAGTCGTTTGACGCTTACGTGACTGTAATGGTCAACCATTGGGATTCTCGATGGGGGGAGATGTCCAAGTCGCGGTGGGGCGCGCAGCGCCTGCGGCTCTACGGTGGCAAGAAACGTGTCTTAGCACGCTTCTTCAACGAGGTCCAGGCGGATGTCGGTGAGAGGAAAACAATTGTCATCGCATACGGTTCTTCTAAGTTTGCCCCTGGTGGCAAGGGTGAACTTTCTGTCCCTACAACGAGCGCGTTCAATGCGTTTAGCGACCGTTTCAAGGGGAGAGTTGCCGTCATTGACGAATTCCGTACCACAAAGATCTGGCACAAGGACAGCACCACCGTCCTCCAGAGTGTGCAGTCCGAAAAAGAAGGGCGCACGGTTCGAGGCTTGCTATGGTGCAGTTCCACCATGGAGAACAGCAAGTTGTTTGTAAACCGTGACCTAAATGCAGCCATTAACATCCACAATTGCTTTACAATGTACCCAACCCGCCCCGGAATTCTTGGGAGGCCAAAGAAATATTGCAAACTGGAAGTTGTGGTAGGACGCACAATTGATTACAAGCTGACAGGTTCTTTACAGAACGCAGTGTCGAGCGAAGTGTAGAAGACTTCCCACGAGACGCAGGGCTTGTAGAGTGTTCCGCCAACTGTAAATTTACTTATTTTCAGAAAGCAAGCGAGGCAACTGTTGCAACTCTTTGCGGGTGTTTCAGGCGATGAAATACTAAAATGAAACCGCTTCGAGCTGGACAGGTTCTTGAAAAAATCACGCTCATGATGCATACACGTTCACTATAGCTTTCCTGAAATCCCTTATTTCTCTTGCAATCTTCACTCTCGTGTTCGCGCTTTCCTGAGTCCACATGGGGCATTTTTTTAGCCATTCATTGAATTTGGCTTTGTAAAACGATCCTGCTTCGTTTAAGTATGGTAAATGGTTCCCTTGCTTTTTCCCACACACCAGCATCGCCGCTTCTTCAGCAAGACCAATGCAGTGTAGGAAATGTTTCTTGATACAGTCTGCGCAGTATTTGTCTCTGACGAGTAGATGTTCCTCAAGCAGAATTGACTGTTTTGCTATTTCCCTCATGTTGTATTCTGGTTCACTTACGGGATCTATGGCTTGGCAAGTGTGGTTAGGTTGATTATTTGTTATGTTTTGATTTCTTCGTGTGTGATTGCTCCAATTCGTGCGATAAAACAGAGCATTTCCTATATTGACAATTAATATGATGCTTACAATACCAAAAGATAGAATCGTGAGAGTGTCTTTCTGACGATCCGTAAGCATGACGACGGATGTATGTTGTTTACATTACAAACGTTTTTTTGTCACCCCAGCACTCCCCATGCACTCCCTAGCACAAAAATCGTCTTCAAGTTTGATTTTTCTTCAGATTGAGAAAATATCACGGCTCTCCATCCTGCAGACTCCGTATGTTTCATTTTACTGCTCCGAGAAGTTCCTCGAAAACCCCACCATTTGGAAGGGAAGCTTGTCAAGTCCAAAGGGGTCGTTTTGGTAAAACATGGAGACGTTTGGACCAATGACAAGAATGCCGTCAAAGACATCATGTTCAGGGCGTGCGAAGAAGCAAACATACATATGATAAACGATTCGGGGAAATCAAGAAAGTACAGCAGCACGCGCGCAGGTGCACGAAATATTGTGAAGACAGCCAAACACTACATCACGGTCGACGAAAACTTAAACTTGACACAGAAGTCAGCAGCAGAATCCCTCTGCACCGCTCCGCGGTGCCCGGAGGAAACATGATCGGATAACGCACAGTTCATATCAAGCATGAGACACACTAGTGGGTGCACAAGCAAGAGTGATAGGCGAACGGAGGAAACATGATCGGATAACGCACGCACGGCGGCGGATGTCGAGGTGATGCTGTTGATGTTGCTGGCCACGCACCCACTCACACTCGTATTGTCACGACGCATGCCGCATCAAGCAGACTTGTGCTTGAGGTTTGTTTCTGTAGAGAGAGGAGAACGTTACACACACAGCAAAACAATGCTGTTACTGTAGAGAGAGAGAGGGGACGTTACATCCATCTGGGGGAGAGGGGGAACGTTACATACTCAGCAAAACAATGCCGAGACCTGTATTGATCAAAGTTGTTTACACTCGTTTTTATTAAAACAATTGTTTAGTTGCTAATCTGTCATCGGGGTTGTAGCTCAGTGGTAGAGCGTGAGGTTAAGCCAATTTTCTTCATTCCTTGATCATGTCGCCCACTGATGGATTCGAATCTCGGTACCTCCAGTGTTTTTCCAAAGTTCCACCTTCAGTTAATCAAGTTACCTGAGTTAATCAAGTTACGTGAGTTAATTAAGTTAGTCAATTTCCTGGCTGCGGATATCTTGACTGAAGACGCGTCCACCGCGATCCACAGCTGTCACGATCATACGACAAAGTGTCACAGATCCAAGTGTTGTTCCGTCTTTCATGTCAATGTTGATGAGATGCGGTAGCCAGGACGAAAGTCTACTCGCGCACATAGTGGCCTGCTGTATGGCTTTCAACACCTTGGCATTTCCAGTTTTGGCATGGGCTTTGAGGATTTTCGTCTCCACCACGAAAAGTGTGTTGATAGCATGTGAGAATACAAGGGCGTCCCCGTTGGCGCGCTTGAAGCAGCCGTCATCGAAGACGTACTCCACAGCGACGAGGAACAAACGTGACGATGGGGATGTGTGGTGTTTTTGTTTAATTAGGTGGCGCAATGCGTTATACTCCAAGACGCGAGGATCGCCGGAAGTAGCCGATGACGTCCGCAGTGCATTGAGACGGCTGACATTCCGGCAGTGGAGGCGATCAAGAAACTTTGCTGTGTCGAGACTGTCCATGTCCAGCGCCCTTCCTAGTTGGCGGACTGGCTTTGAAATGGGCTGACAAGGTTGTGTCGGCAAGGCGTCGATGAAGACTCTTTTCTTCGCGCATACGTGGATGTGGCAATGGTTCTTATTACTCCAATCTCAAAAGAAGGCTTTACATATCCGTCTGTGTGGCGTGTGGAAAGAGAGAGAGAGAGAGAGAGAGAGAGAGGGATAGATATTGTATGTATTTTGCGTTATTTGTAGATGGAAGAAAGGAAAGAGTAGGGTTGTGTGCGAATGAAGAGGATGATGAGGAGAATAAAAGAAAAATATGCATTCTCGTGGCGAGGATGTCCTTTTATGATGCCCGGCTATCGTACCTCCAGCAATACACAAGTATTGGGCATGCCTGTGTACGCAAAGCGCCGGTCCCTTTAATCTGAGTGAGTGAGTTATGTTTATGAGACGACACGTGTTTCCGCGCACCCTCGAATCACGAAGAATCTATTCTTTACACCAGCCTGTATCCTTTGAAAACCCCTCGCAAATTTTCGTTTCCGCGGCTTTTGACGCGGCTTTGCTCTAGACACCTGACGCTTAGGTGACGTTCCAGGTCCGTCTTGATCGTGCTGAGTTTCCCGTTGAAATATTCGCATGTCTTGAAGCGTTCTTTGGCCTCCTTCAGCAGAAATGCGCTGTTCGGGCTGGCCGCGTCGACGTGCTCTTCGACGAACATAGCCACGGCGTCGTCGTTCGCGTTCAAGTACATCGCACTGGTCTTCTTTAACGAATCGGGCATATCGAACTTGTACGCGTATGCAAACGCGTGTAGAAGGGTGCCTAGGAACTCCATGCGCATCGCGCCGTCGTCTGCCTTGAATGACTCTACAAGCCCTACGTCTCGTGGGAAGAGGAATTTGGCGGCGTCCGCCTCATCTGCGTCCACAAACCGACTGATGTAGTCGCCAAATGCTATCTCCATGACTTCGAATAAGTTTGTCCTCCCGTTAGAGGCGGACGCGTTGGCACCGGCGTGTATGTGAAAGAGCTCTTGTCCGCTGTCTCCGTACAGCTGTCTAGCAAATGTGTGGATGAGTTGGTATATATCGGGGTGCATCGTGTCCCAGTATTTCCGCACGCGGTCTGCTGATTCCGCGCACACTGCGACATTGTAATCGAATCCCACGGACATGGAGACCATGTCCTCCGGATGCCCTTGACGGAAGACGCCGTTTTTGAGGTCCCACACGCCGTTGTTGAACCCTAAGAGGTTTGGGTCGGCGTCGAGTTTCTTCATGAAGTCCGGGTTGTAAAAGTACTCGAGCATCTCTTTCAGGACGTTAGTTGTTCTTGAAAGTCGTGTTCTGGAGGCGCTCGGTGATGTTCGCTAGCCGGTCGGCGGTCTCGTTCTTTGTGCTCATATTTAGCAGGTTGCTCTGCATGTCGTAAGCTCTCTCCTTGTGCAGAGCGGTCATGAAGTGATCTCGAACAACGGTGGACAGCTCGTGCTTGACTTGGAACTTGGCGACCGTCTTCCATCGCCCGTCGAATACGTACCATAATAGCTTTCCGTTCGTGCTCCTCGCGGCGGCAGCGATGCGGTTACCAAGTATTCGTTTCGCAATGCGCGCGATCTCGTTATGGCTCCCGTTGCACGCGCGGACGTCGTCCTCCTCCTCAATGTGTAGGAACATGACCGAACAATAATAAAATGTATGTATGTATGTGTCTTCTGCGTTGTTTACACCACTTCCACGAGACAGACGATGAGTGACGATGATCCGCCACCGTGTGTCATGAATGGACGGTGTGGATGCAACAGTGTTCCACAGTTTTGCGTGTGATGATTGATTGATGCCTTGACACACTTGGTTTCTGCAGCTCAATTCCCCTAGGATGGCTGAGATCACATTCGGGTATCTACCGCTGACGATCTCGCTTCTTCCAAGCTTGATGTGAACTGTGGGCTCCCCTCTGGTCGCCCACCCGCTCGGTTCCTCGCAGACCCTTTGTGGGGGCTCCCCTCCGGTCGCCCCCAGTCGCTCCGCTGTGGGGAGGTGAAAGCGGCTCCGCCGCTTGTGTTAATGTGAGACGGTTCTCTGCACTTCTCAGAACATCCCTTTCAGAAACCAAAAATGTTTTTTGTCGAGCAGGAGTCTGCTTGAACCCTCGGTGGTTATATAAAAATAATTTTGATGTAACTACTAATTAATGCACGGGGTATAGACAGCACTTCTTCATTGTCTCGTGATACTCTGGATCCGTGTGAACCGACAATCGAGTGTTTCCATCCACCAGTGTATCACAATCAAAATACATGTAAAGTATGTTCATTCGTTTGACAGTTAGATAACTGATGGCGTTTAGGACATCCACTAAGCATTGTTGACGAGCTACCGTCTTTGTTTTCTGTAGTTCACCACCAACCATGTATGCATGCGGATTATACCGAATGAAATACAATGGCAGTGTGTTGTCATCGAAGACCAGGGCCTCGTAAATGTTAGCCATCCTTTTCATGTCACAAGCAACCGAGTATCCACCGAATTTATGTTGATTCTCATCGACCTCTAGAAAAATAGCGACCCCGTCTTTGACAATCGCGAAATCTATCCTTGCGAATGTAGATCCCATACAGCTAAAGTCTACTTGGTGTTCTCTTTTGAAATCAATGCCATGATTTTCTAACAACTTGGCAACCTTTTGTTCTTCTATTTTCTTCCGCTGGTGATACTCGACTGTATGCGTCCTTTTGTGTTTAGTCAAACTACATCTTAGAGCAAATGCAGCACCGCATCCCTCAAAATTGCATGTAAATGGTTTCTCTCCTGTATGCGTCCTTTTGTGTGTCTTAAAATTTCCAGAATTAGAAAGTGCAGCACCACATCCCTTAAAATCGCATGTAAAAGGTTTCTCTCCTGTATGCGTCCTTTTGTGTTTAATCAAATCGCCATTTTGAGCAAATGCAGCACCACATCCATCAAAATCGCATGTAAATGGTTTCTCTCCTGTATGCGTCCTCTTGTGTTTGGTTAAAGTATCACAACGAGCAAATGCAGCACCACATCCCTCAAAATTGCATGTAAATGGTTTCTCTCCTGTATGCGTCCTTTTGTGTGTGGTCAAAGCACTTCTACGAGCAAATGCAGCACCACATCCATCAAAATTGCATGTAAATGGTTTTTCTCCTGTATGCGTCCTTTTGTGTGTGGTCAAATTACCAGCAGCAGCAAATGCTGCGTTGCATCCCTCAACTTCACAAACGAATTTCCTTGATGACATCTGTATCCGGTACCGCGAATGAATAATAAGAAGTGTCTGTGAGGTGTGCTGATTGTGGCATTGATAAGAGTCCGCCGTGTTGTTGTTATGCTGCAATCAATGACGATCGATTTCCAGAAGCCTGCTTAAGACACGTCTGTCTTCAGAGTCCCTTTATTACTTTGAGCCCCTGCGGCACCCCATCTTTATTCCACAAGGGGGTCACGGCAATTCTCACCACAGGAATAGGGTGCAGGCATCGATCGCTAGGTCTGGGCAATGCTCGGCCAAACACAACGGGTCGCCATGGAATTGACCGAAAAATTGTATGAAGAATTCTTCCGGAGGCTCACAAAAAATGTGTTAGAATATATCACCAAAAACGATCGATCTATGAACAATAAGAATAAGAATAAGACGAACACGCACAAATCCGCTGTATGCAATGATGGTGTCAAACGCGTTCTCTATAAGGGCGATAACGGCTCATTGTTCATTAAAAGGAAGGGTAATGACGGTCGCATGATGTTCGTTCCGTTCACCAAACCAAAAAATGTAAAAAAACAGAATGGATCAGGTAATGTAGCCAATGCCCAACAAAGTGTCAGGATGACTAACGACGAGGAAATCGAATTAGGAAAATTTCGGCTTAAAAGGGGGAATCAAAATACAATGAATGCAAATGAAAAAGCCAGATTTACTACATTGGCTAACAAATCAAGTGGAAGATCCATGAGTGAGAAGGAGTGGTTTGATGATGAGTGAGTGAGTGAGTCCGCAGCTCACTTCCACTGCCCCACTCCGTGTGTCCCGCGATTCCCCTATCGATATACGAGATCTATTGTCTAGCAGAACCATGCTTGACATGTGATCACCATTTGCGACCCGTCCATCATTCATTCGCACACACACACACACACACACACACACACACATATGCCATGGCGGCTTTCATGCCACACGGATTCTCGTCACTCCTTGTCATATGTGTGACATGGTGGATGTCGCATGGACCTGAAGATCTGAAGATCTCCAAATTTCGTAAAAACGCTCGATTATCACGATATAAAGCTCGCGACAAGCATATTGGTTGAGTCAAGCCTTCCCTTCCCTTGTGTATCATCCATCCATGGCGCACCACACCCAGCACGTCGTGTACGCCCTCGTCGAGCGAGAGTTCCTGGGCAAGTTCCTGTTGGTCGTCAAGGTCGGCCGGACCAGCCAGCCGTTCTGCAAGAGGCTCTCGCAGTACCCCAATGGATCCCAGCTTATTTTTGCCATCCATGTTCGAGATGCACAAGCGTGCGTGGATGCAGAGGCGGAACTGCTCTGGTATATGCGCGGTGGTTACGATTCCAGAATCCAGTCACGAAGAGATGTGGGTGCCGAGTACTTTGAGGTGGGCGAAGCCACAGTTTACAATGGTATGTTCGCGGTCGTTTTGAAGTACGCCTGGTATGGCGACGACTGCGGTGGCAAACAGGAGGAGGAGTGTGACACTCCACGTGATGACTCCGTTGAATCTGAGGGATCCGTGGAATCCGCCGTTGAATCTGAGGAGACGGACCAGGAGCGTATGGATCGTGAGATGTACGTCTCACGTGTGGTGACTGTGATTTTCGACAACGTCGTTCAGGCTAACATGGAGTGTTACGATACGGTGCACGACTTTGTCGAGGCCAATGCAACAGAGCTGTCTGGTGCGGTGTTGGATCAGGGCGCATTTGTCGCTCGGGTACTGTCGAAGCTATCTGCCGCCCTCAGGTCTAGCTTCACCGCCAAGAAAGTGGTATCATCGCTCAAGGATCTGGGCATCCAACCCATCCATTACATTTTCGATGGCCTGCTGCTTCCCCGTCGTGCCCTACGGTTCCCCGACTTCACTCGCCACAAGAATATCCTCCGCTTCCTGGATGAGCGGTGCATTGCCACCACCCCCGGCGATCTGCGACCGCATATCGCCACGACCCCGGGCATGTACAACGCTTACGTCACGTTCTGCGAGGAGGAGGGGCTACAGGCGACTGTTGCTGACGTTGTTGAGCTGGCGCAGGTCGTCCAGGAGTGCGGTCTGGACACGAGGTACACCATGCAAAAAACTACCCCCGAAGACATCCTGCTGATTGAGTCCCAATTCCTCTTGCACCTGATGCAAGAGCAGAGCGTCTCGCATCCCCGTATTGATGATTCTGTGAGCTTCACTGCGGCCACCTTGTTCTCCATGTTCAATGACTGGCTATCCCCGATCCCTGGTTCTCCTAAACATGAAACCACCTTGATCAAGTTTGGTCTCAAGATGTCCAAGCTTGGCTTGAGGGGCGTCTCCAAGCGACGCTGCAACACGGGTGCTGTTTACTCTTTCTGCATTACGGATGTCATCAATGACATGCGTGAGAAGATGTGGCCTGTATTGGATTGAGCTCTGTTATCCATTGCTGCACGCACGCACACACAGACAGACAGACAGACAGACAGACAGACAGATAAAGCACATGCGGTCGTGAGACTGAGACTGAATGGACGAGGCTGCGAAAGCTGCCGTGGCCCGTGTGATAATGAATCATTCATCCATTATGGACGAACGGGGACAGTTTTTTAGCTATTGTGTTCTGTCACATCAATCCCTATTTTAAACGTGTTCACATGAACACCTCTGAAAAGACTCTCCATCTCTGTAACGACAATTATTTCAACAACAAATAAATACTGAAGAATGCCTGAGAATGTCTCACATCAATCAATCCCTATTTTAAACGTGTTCACATGAACACCTCTGAAAAGAAGACTCTCCATCTTGGGAACAACAATTATTTCAACAAAAAATAAGAATCATCAATCAATCAATCCCTATTTTAAACGTGTTCACATGAACACCTCTGAAAAGGCTCAACAGCTGCTTCAGCCCCATCTTCCGCACATCGCATGGCTCCACTAACGTAGTGGTACAACGTATTACTTTGAGCCCCTGCGGCCCCCCATCTGATCACGTTGCGAGTCAGAAGCTGAATTCCACTGTCCCGCTCCGCGGACCCGCGACCCCCCCCTTCAGAATTCCCCATAGTGTTGTCAAGCAGAACCCTGCTTGAGAGACGTCTGTCTTCAGAGTCTTCTTGAGAAACCGCCTTGTGTGTGAGAATGAATGAATGAATGAACGGGAACTCATCCGGTGGTAGTGGCAGTCGAGTCGTTGAGGCACTTGGGCATTTTGTGACTATTCAAGGGATGGCCATTCTCCCCGGTGATTTGTGAAAAAAACGACTTGAGACTAACCACGAGTGTAAACAGGTCAGATCCGACACGTGTTTCTGTGAGTCCGCAGCTGAATTCCCCTGCCCCACTCCGCGGGGGGCTCGATCCCCCTATCGATATACGAGAGTGCTTGTCTAGCAGACCCATGCTTGACATGTGATCACCGGTTGCGATGCGAGCGATCGTCCCCCGTAAGTCGACATCGTTCCGCCGACTGATGCGAGAGGTCGCCATGTGATGTGACTCGACTCGACTCGACAGTTTCCGCCGTGATGCGAGAGGTCGCCATGTTACATTACATTACATTACATTACATGTTAAAGTCTACTTGACACCGCGAGGGTGTATGAGACTCTGTGCTTTAAACAAAAAGAAAAAGCACCCACAAAGCAAAAAACCCATTACATCAGGGGTGTGTCGAGGACAAACAAACCAAACTCCCAACCACCGTTTTGGTGGCGTAGGTATTAAACCCCTTAGAGCCGGACCCAGATCTCAACCACTTACAGTGGCGGAGGTAAGAAGCTAACAAATGAGAAGTCACAAGAAGAAGAATGATGTGATGTGATGTGACTCGACTCGACTCGACTCGACTCGACAGTTTCCGCCGTGATGCGAGAGGTCGCCATGTGATGTGACTCGACTCGACTCGACAGTTTCCGCCGTGATGCAAGAGGTCGCCATGTGATGTGATGTGACTCGACTCGACTCGACTCGACTCGACAGTTTCCGCCGTGATGCGAGAGGTCGCCATGTGATGTGACTCGACTCGACTCGACAGTTTCCGCCGTGATGCGAGGGGTCGCCATGTGATGTGATGTGACTCGACTCGACTCGACTCGACTCGACAGTTTCCGCCGTGATGCGAGAGGTCGGTCGCCATGTGATGTGATGTGATGTGACTCGACTCGACTCGACTCGACAGTTTCCGCCGTGATACGAGAGGTCGCCATGTGATGTGATGTGATGTGACTCGCCTCGACTCGACAGATGCCGCCGTCCTTGATGAGAGTGGTCGGTCTCCGTTCCTAGAAACACGAGTGTAAACGTTGTTGTGGCCTAAGCCCCCCCCCCCTCACCTGAATCCTGTGTAGTGCTGGCGGCGGTACAATCGATCGCCGGACATGATAAAAGGCCCGACGATCCCCGAAACTACAAAAGCCGCCGCTATGCGTGTGTGTGCATCATCTTATTCCTCTTCACTTGCGTGAGTCGTGAGTGCACCACCATTATCACCATCATCATGTCGTAGCTGCAATCCCATATATCCCTGTTGTGTCCCCTCCCTTCCGATTCGAATCGCCTTTTTCTGAAACCCCTTCTTCTTCATCTGCCCGATGAACCATGGGTTTTTTGATTGATTCTCGCCACTTACCTCGCAATACATATCGAACAATGCAACACTTGACTCCCTGAATGTTTTCCCAAACTCGCAGTTGTCGGTGAGGAATGCTTGCACAGTATCCTGCTCAGCCAGGTACTTTCTGGTGAACTCTGACACCTTCGTTGGCGCCATGGCCTTCAGGCTCTCCGTCCCACCATACCACGCCACCGCTCCCTCGACCAGCCAGGCAAACAGAGCCGACTGGCCCTCTGGCGACTTCAGTTTCTCCTTCATGGTTTGGTCGCATTGCCGCAGCGTCGCGGTTTCGCTCTCCCCAGGGATGAGGTCCCTGAATGTCACTGGGAAGTGAACGGCACAAATTCTTTCGACCAATGCCACGATTACCTCGGACATCTCTGGCATGTGATTTGTTACTAAAATTGCGAGATGTTTTGGCATGACCGTCACCGGGTTCTTGTAAATCGCCTTGACCGGGAAACCGTCTCCTCCTGTCAGCAGTTGGACTTCGTTGGTCTTCAGCTTCTCACCAGGCTTGAGCTCGTTGAAGACCGCGATTCTCGCTCCTATCAGCTTTGCCCGCTCTGCGTCGATGTTGCTGCACACCCTTGAGTCACTTATGACCGCACAGTTCATCTCCTTGTAGTATTCCCCTAGCAGCTGTTGCAGCGCCTGCGTCAACAGCCCCTTTCCGTTCCTCCCGCTTCCTGTCCATACAGGAAAGATTTCTTCTCTCACTTCGCCTGTGATTCCGTACCCAAGAAGACGTTGAAGAAAAGATGCCATGTCCTCGTCCCCGCCCATGATCTTCTCTACGATCCTGTGCATCCACTCTGCGCGTGCGGCATTGGTCATCGCATGGTTGTTGTTGTCATTCTCGTACTCCACATCCAGTTCGTTGTGAACCATGTCCTCTGCCACCCTCTGTCTCTTCTGACCTGTCCTTAGGTCCACGACGCTCCCCCCCTTGACCCCTATCAAGTGCCTATTTCCGTCCAGTCGTTGCTCGAACGTCTCGTCAATGAGAAGTGGCCCTGCGAAGTCCATTGTGTTCTTCACTCCACGTGAAGACTGTATGTACCGGATCAGCCTTGCAACTTCTTTTTTCTTCGCATCCAGATCTTCTTTACTCCTGGATTCTTCTTCTTTTCCCACCACCACTCCGATGCACAACTGTGCGGCCTGTGACGATATCCATAAATCGACGTCCCTGAGCATCCCTTCTAAGACCTTGCTCGCCACGGTCTTGACCCACCCATCCTCCACACTGACCCACCTGCACGTGTCCTCATCGAATATGTAGTAGTCGCTGCATCTCTTCCCTGTCTTCTTCAACGTCCCTTTCATAAGATAGTGCATAATCTCCCCCAATCCTCTGTCTCCCTTGTCCCACATGTCCCTTACTATTTTTGGAATCGAAGATGCTATGTACATAGCGTACCCGCGCGGGTCGTCCTCGCCGGCCCACTTGGCCACCGACTTCATTGTCATCTTCGGCCCATCATAGCCGGGCCTTCCCACCGTCTCCCATAGTTTCTCTGCGTCGTCCTCATCGTATCTTGGGGACAACTTGGACATTTGTTTCCATAACGCCTTGTACGCCTCGCCGTACTCGTTCTTCAATGCCGTCGCCACTCCTCGCCATGTGTCTCTGGAATCCCACCTGCTTTTTCCTAGGAGCAGTAGCAGCTTCTCTACATGCGTGCTCTCCATGAAGCTTGTCGGCATCATTATCCCCTGCTCCACCTCCGTTGTTGAGTATCCCGCCGCTCCCTTCCTCTTACTCGTCCTTTTATTCTTCTTCTTCGCCACCCTCTCCATCAACGCCTTTGGAATGTACGGTATCGACTCTAGCTCCCACGGAGCCCTTCCCTCCTTCCATACCTTCCCCTCTGTGGGCGCAACAGACAGCAGCCCCCTGGTCCCTGTCCGGCACAGGCTCTTCATATCAACCTTCCTTGCATCATCGACTTGTCGTGCACCGTCAAAGTACCCCTCCTCGTCTGCCCATGTCGGGCGCAAGAACATGTAGTGGCGTCCCTTCCTAGTCTCTTGGATGGCGCACCTCTGCATGGCCTCACCCACCTCACCATCTTCATCTTCCATCCTCTCCAACCATTGCACTGTCTCTGCGTCGTCCGCGTCGATCACAACCAATCCATCCAACAACATTCCCCATGCCTTGTGTGTTGGGTTGTTGTTCGCGTACGCGTCCGCTTCGGCCCATCCCCACTTCGCTTTTCCTAAATGCTTGTGTTTAGGCGCCTTCAAATCAGTCATGGGCATCAATACTGTTCTTCCCACACTCACATCAGATCTCTTCAGCCACGCGCTGAGCTTCTGCAACTCTTCGTAGGATGACATGTCGTTGTGTTGATTTTAGTTGTGTTGATTTTAGTTGTGTTGATGTATGCATTCATACAGGTAGTCCTTTAAGCACCCTCCGATGACGAATGTTATTTCGATTTAATGTGCGTCACATCCAATCCACCAAGGAGACACCAACACCTCTAGACGACGTCCACCGTCATCGAATCACATCCAATCTGTTTTGTTTTTGTTTTGTTTCACTTGTTTCACCCAAACCAAAACTATTCTTATTTTCTTCTCCTATAGATACTTTTCTTTTTGATGAAACAAGTGAAACAAAAATTATATAGTAACATATAAATAGACATCGATTTTTACCAATCGTTTTTCTCGAGCAGGCGTCTGCTTGAAACATTTCATCATCATACCACCGTTTTCTATTGAGTCAATTAGCATTGTGATTCCACTCCCTTCATAAAAACCACAGAGTTGTCAATAAAGTGTCTGCACCTACCTGTCTGTCCATTATTGTGTTGAGTGAATCTCCATGTTCTGTTATGGTATGTCTGATGGACGAGGCCGTCACATCCAATACACCAACACCTCTAGACGACGTCCACCGTCATCGAATCACATCCAATCTGTTTTGTTTTTGTTTTGTTTCACTTGTTTCACCCAAACCAAAACTATTCTAATTTTCTTCTCCTATAGATACTTTTCTTTTTGATGAAACAAGTGAAACAAAAATTATATAGTAACATATAAATAGACATCGATTTTTACCAATCGTTTTTCTCGAGCAGGCGTCTGCTTGAAACATTTCATCATCATACCACCGTTTTCTATTGAGTCAATTAGCATTGTGATTCCACTCCCTTCATAAAAAACCACAGAGTTGTCAATAAAGTGTCTGCACCTACCTGTCTGTCCATTATTGTGTTGAGTGAATCTCCATGTTCTGTTATGGTATGTCTGATGGACGAGGCCGTCACATCCAATACACCAACACCTCTAGACGACGTCCACCGTCATCGAATCACATCCAATCTGTTTTGTTTTTGTTTTGTTTCACTTGTTTCACCCAAACCAAAACTATTCTTATTTTCTTCTCCTATAGATACTTTTCTTTTTGATGAAACAAGTGAAACAAAAATTATATAGTAACATATAAATAGACATCGATTTTTACCAATCGTTTTTCTCGAGCAGGCGTCTGCTTGAAACATTTCATCATCATACCACCGTTTTCTATTGAGTCAATTAGCATTGTGATTCCACTCCCTTCATAAAAAACCACAGAGTTGTCAATAAAGTGTCTGCACCTACCTGTCTGTCCATTATTGTGTTGAGTGAATCTCCATGTTCTGTTATGGTATGTCTGATGGACGAGGCCGTCACATCCAATACACCAACACCTCTAGACGACGTCCACCGTCATCGAATCACATCCAATCTGTTTTGTTTTTGTTTTGTTTCACTTGTTTCACCCAAACCAAAACTATTCTTATTTTCTTCTCCTATAGATACTTTTCTTTTTGATGAAACAAGTGAAACAAAAATTATATAGTAACATATAAATAGACATCGATTTTTACCAATCGTTTTTCTCGAGCAGGCGTCTGCTTGAAACATTTCATCATCATACCACCGTTTTCTATTGAGTCAATTAGCATTGTGATTCCACTCCCTTCATAAAAAACCACAGAGTTGTCAATAAAGTGTCTGCACCTACCTGTCTGTCCATTATTGTGTTGAGTGAATCTCCATGTTCTGTTATGGTATGTCTGATGGACGAGGCCGTCACATCCAATACACCAACACCTCTAGACGACGTCCACCGTCATCGAATCACATCCAATCTGTTTTGTTTTTGTTTTGTTTCACTTGTTTCACCCAAACCAAAACTATTCTTATTTTCTTCTCCTATAGATACTTTTCTTTTGATGAAACAAGTGAAACAAAAATTATATAGTAACATATAAATAGACATCGATTTTTACCAATCGTTTTTTCTCGAGCAGGCGTCTGCTTGAAACATTTCATCATCATACCACCGTTTTCTATTGAGTCAATTAGCATTGTGATTCCACTCCCTTCATAAAAACCACAGAGTTGTCAATAAAGTGTCTGCACCTACCTGTCTGTCCATTATTGTGTTGAGTGAATCTCCATGTTCTGTATGGTATGTCTGATGGACGAGGCCGTCACATCCAATACACCAACACCTCTAGACGACGTCCACCGTCATCGAATCACATCCAATCTGTTTTGTTTTTGTTTTGTTTCACTTGTTTCACCCAAACCAAAACTATTCTTATTTCTTCTCCTATAGATACTTTTCTTTTTGATGAAACAAGTGAAACAAAAATTATATAGTAACATATAAATAGACATCGATTTTTACCAATCGTTTTTCTCGAGCAGGCGTCTGCTTGAAACATTTCATCATCATACCACCGTTTTCTATTGAGTCAATTAGCATTGTGATTCCACTCCCTTCATAAAAAACCACAGAGTTGTCAATAAAGTGTCTGCACCTACCTGTCTGTCCATTATTGTGTTGAGTGAATCTCCATGTTCTGTTATGGTATGTCTGATGGACGAGGCCGTCACATCCAATACACCAACACCTCTAGACGACGTCCACCGTCATCGAATCACATCCAATCTGTTTTGTTTTTGTTTTGTTTCACTTGTTTCACCCAAACCAAAACTATTCTTATTTTCTTCTCCTATAGATACTTTTCTTTTTGATGAAACAAGTGAAACAAAAATTATATAGTAACATATAAATAGACATCGATTTTTACCAATCGTTTTTCTCGAGCAGGCGTCTGCTTGAAACATTTCATCATCATACCACCGTTTTCTATTGAGTCAATTAGCATTGTGATTCCACTCCCTTCATAAAAAACCACAGAGTTGTCAATAAAGTGTCTGCACCTACCTGTCTGTCCATTATTGTGTTGAGTGAATCTCCATGTTCTGTTATGGTATGTCTGATGGACGAGGCCGTCACATCCAATACACCAACACCTCTAGACGACGTCCACCGTCATCGAATCACATCCAATCTGTTTTGTTTTTGTTTTGTTTCACTTGTTTCACCCAAACCAAAACTATTCTTATTTTCTTCTCCTATAGATACTTTTCTTTTTGATGAAACAAGTGAAACAAAAATTATATAGTAACATATAAATAGACATCGATTTTTACCAATCGTTTTTCTCGAGCAGGCGTCTGCTTGAAACATTTCATCATCATACCACCGTTTTCTATTGAGTCAATTAGCATTGTGATTCCACTCCCTTCATAAAAAACCACAGAGTTGTCAATAAAGTGTCTGTACCTACCTGTCTGTCCATTATTGTGTTGAGTGAATCTCCATGTTCTGTTATGGTATGTCTGATGGACGAGGCCGTCACATCCAATACACCAACACCTCTAGACGACGTCCACCGTCATCGAATCACATCCAATCTGTTTTGTTTTTGTTTTGTTTCACTTGTTTCACCCAAACCAAAACTATTCTAATTTTCTTCTCCTATAGATACTTTTCTTTTTGATGAAACAAGTGAAACAAAAATTATATAGTAACATATAAATAGACATCGATTTTTACCAATCGTTTTTCTCGAGCAGGCGTCTGCTTGAAACATTTCATCATCATACCACCGTTTTCTATTGAGTCAATTAGCATTGTGATTCCACTCCCTTCATAAAAAACCACAGAGTTGTCAATAAAGTGTCTGCACCTACCTGTCTGTCCATTATTGTGTTGAGTGAATCTCCATGTTCTGTTATGGTATGTCTGATGGACGAGGCCGTCACATCCAATACACCAACACCTCTAGACGACGTCCACCGTCATCGAATCACATCCAATCTGTTTTGTTTTTGTTTTGTTTCACTTGTTTCACCCAAACCAAAACTATTCTTATTTTCTTCTCCTATAGATACTTTTCTTTTTGATGAAACAAGTGAAACAAAAATTATATAGTAACATATAAATAGACATCGATTTTTACCAATCGTTTTTCTCGAGCAGGCGTCTGCTTGAAACATTTCATCATCATACCACCGTTTTCTATTGAGTCAATTAGCATTGTGATTCCACTCCCTTCATAAAAAACCACAGAGTTGTCAATAAAGTGTCTGCTTGAGACATCGCCGTCTCTTTTAGAGACGGATGTGGAGAAGCTTGAGGGTGAGGCATGAAAAATCTTACTTGACCTCTCTATAAAACTTCTAAACTATAATTTAATCTCACCGCATTTTTCTCGTCCTTATTCCGCTGCCTCCACTTCCTTGAGTTCTCCTCAAGCACCTCCCTGACCTCCTCACTGTACCTTGATACATTCGGGTCGAACTTCATGATCTCACGCATCGCCTTCATGACCATGCCCCCCTCTTCCTGTAATTTAACCCCCAGTATCATCTTCACTCTCTCTTCCATCTCGAAGTATCGCTTCTTTGACAACGTTGAAATCCCCTTGTCTCCATTTTGGTTTGTTGGCGTGACGAACTTCGTCACCTTCCTCGACGAGTTCATTGTGTTCGATCTATCCAGTCTTTTTTGTTCAGTTGTTTGTGTTTACAATTGTAATAACGGTCACTAGCAGTTATGCTCCCTTAAACCTTCAAAATCGTAGAGAAGCTTTTACAAACAAATAAATAACCCAACCAACACTCAATCTCTGTCATGCCATGTCGCGGTGATCGTCTGAAGAAGTCTTGGTCAGCCAGTGGATATGATTCCGTCACTCATCATCCTGTAACACCTCCCTAGATCCGTCCCCCCATCTCAAAACCCTAAATGGATGTCGAGCGGCACGTGTGTCAGCAGCGCACACCGCCCCCCCCCCGCATCCTTACATGACACACGACGGCTTTCGCATTCCCCCGTCCATAATGTCATTCGCTCACACACATACCATGGCGGCTGTCGCAGACCCCCGTCCGTACATTCATGACACACGTAATCTGTACGTATTTTGCTGTAATCTGTACGTATTTTGCGTTTCTTACACTCGTTTGTTTGAGGCGCACACGAAACCCTTGTCGTCGACTAAATCCGCATGATGACCCGCGTCCCAACTCTCGATCAGCATCCCTATCCCTCAATGCGTAATCCAATGTGTTTTCGCGCGCCTCGAAGCTTCACACGAGTCCTCAACTGAATTCCCCTGCCCCACTCCGTGGGTCCCGCGATTCCTCTTTCATACTCCCGACATAGTTGTCAAGCAGAAGTCTGCTTGAGACGACACGTGTCCCCATGCGCATCGAACCACGAGTGTAAACAAGTCATATCCGACACGTGTCCCCATGCGCCTCGAAAAATACGAACCCTGGCCACACCACACCCAGGCCAAGCCACACACACCCCAGCCATGTCAATCTTAACCAAGTACCGAAGTACTCCAATTCTTCTCTCACGAACTCAGTGTGTTCGGGCGTATCCAGCGAAATCCGAAAGCTAATTCCGAGGGTGAACTCAGTGTGTTAGGGAGCATCCAGCGAACTCCGAAAGCTGATTCCGAGGGTGAGTTCAATAGTAGCAGTCATCGAGATCTAGTCATGGTTACTTTCATTGCTGCTAGTATTCGCAAGGCTTGCTAGCTTTATGTCTCCACCTGCGAAAGCATTATCCAGTCATGGTTACTTTCATGGCTGCTAGTATTTGCGAGGCTTGCTAGCTCTATGGCTCCACCTGCGAAGCATATCCAGTCATGGTTACTTTCATTGCTGCTAGTATTTGCGAGGCTTGCTAGCTCTATGGCTCCACCTGCGAAAGCATTATCCAGTCATGGTTACTTTCATTGCTGCTAGTATTTGCGAAGTTCGTGTTTGGATCGCGCTGGCTTGCTAGCTCTATAGCTCCACCTGCGATAGTCATGGTTACCTTCATTGCTGCTAGTGCTAGTATTTGCGAAGTTCGCGTTTGGATTGCGCTGGCTTTCTATCTCTATGGCTCCTCCACCTGCGATAGCATGAGCTGACCAACCATCCACCCATGTTCGCATGCACTGAAGATGGCTATGATGAAGAAGGGGGCTATCAAGATTCAGCTCCGAACTTCCATGTGTATGGATTCCGAGTATGCAGGAAGTGTTCCGTACATCAAGAATGGCATCTTTTGCATCATCGACGAGGAGGATGGTGGCGAGGATGTTGTCGACAGGGAAGGAGTTCGACTGCGAGATTTGAAGCACTCTTCATCTCCTGATTTTAGTGTCCTAATCATGAAGATGTTTGGTATGCCTATCCCTATGCTTGTGAATTGCAGGGATTGCCCTGCGAATGCAGTTGTGACAGTCGATCACTCGACTACATTCGAATCATGTGACTGTGGTGTATGCCCACTTAGCATGGGGGCGGGTGGGGCTGGACGTTAGTTGATGAGGTGTGGGGGGGAGATGGAGATCTATGTATTGATTGAGATTGGCTATTGTAACCAGTTGAATCCGCCCACTATTCTCCCTGTCCCACTCCTTGCCTATGTGAGGTCTTTTTGAATTAATTTTTTGAAATCTCAACGGCTCGCCGGAGACTGACACTGTTTTACCTGAAATGTAACCAAAATGCGGGCGTCGGCCTAACACAGCCTGGGGTGTCTCCACGGTTAAGTTTTTCGGTAAATTACGCATCAATCAATCCCTATTTTAAACGTGTTCACATGAACACCTCTGAAAAGACTCTCCATCTTGGGAACAACAACTATTTCAACAAAAAAATAAGAATCATCAATCCATCAATCAATCAATCCCTATTTTAAACGTGTTCACATGAACACCTCTGAAAAGACTCTCCATCTTGGGAACAACAACTATTTCAACAAAAAAATAAGAATCATCAATCCATCAATCCCTATTTAACGTGTTCACATGAACACCTCTGAAAAGGCTCTCCATCTTGGGAAACAACAACTATTTCAACAAAAAAATAAGAATCATCAATCCATCAATCAATCAATCCCTATTTTAAACGTGTTCACATGAACACCTCTGAAAAGACTCTCCATCTTGGGAACAACAACTATTTCAACAAAAAATAAGAATCATCAATCCATCAATCAATCAATCCCTATTTTAAACGTGTTCACATGAACACCTCTGAAAAGGCTCTCCATCTTGGGAACAAGAATTATTACAAAAAATTAGAACTGCAGAATTCTTCCGGAGAATGTCTCACACACTCGTTTTTCGACAGCCGCCGCCGCAAGCCTCAGTGCGGATGTGTCGTGTGGAGACAGATGGGAGTCTGCGCAAGCCACCGTGTCATGTGTGTGCGGTCTGTTGTCTATCTGATGGACAAGGAGCCCAACGCGATAATTATTTTTTTATATTTGAATTACTACACAGAATAATCATGTCTTCACAACCTTCCACCGGGCCATTTTACTACGTTTTTGAATGCCAAAGCACCGGGTACAGAACTCGGGACTTTTCAAAATTCATCCTTAATGAAAAAGGCCGGGAATTGGGTGCTAGGCAAAAGATTCACATTTTCAAGTTTCGTGTAAGTCGAAGAAAGAAGTCTTCGTCGCAGAAGTCATTCGGGGACAGGAATTCCCGTGCTTCCCCCTAATAAAACCAAAAGGGGTGTCCAAGAAGAATTCTGCTTGATACCAGCATCTGAATTCCACTGCTCTGCTACGCGGGGTCCGCGACCCCCCTTCAGAATTCCCATAGTGTTGTCAAGCAGAAGCCTGCTTGAGACCATACTGTTTCTTTTGAGGACCGGGCCACAGTGAATGCGGTTAAGTGATCAGCCCAATACTGATAGTGAATACAGGAGAATCTAGGCAAAAGTTTGGCTGGCCGCAAAAACATTTCTTGGGTTGATTTGTACGAGCAGATATCGCCAACAATCACCGTCTTCCCCATATCTTCAGGGAACTCCCTTTTAAAGGTCATCCTACTCAGCTTCTTGATGGCAGATTTCATCCGAACAGGATCTGATGCATGCTTCCTGTAGATTTCAAGTGAAATCTGGGCGTCAATCACAGGAGAATGGGCCCGCATCTTGAATCGTCGTACCAAGAAGACCATACGCCATCTTTCGGAGGGAAAAAAAGTTGTAATTCTTGTAACGATCGTTCCATGCCTTGAGCAGGTCAGACAAATCGACAATGGATGCAAAGTGAATACCTTCTTCCAGCTGCATCCATTTTACATCGCCCTGGGGCGGCAGCCAACTATGATGCTTGTGCGAGGGCACAGAATCTGAATGACTGATTCCCGGACCTCATCGAAAGGCTTTGCCAGCAAGAATCTGCTCGCGGCGTAACACCTGTCAGGGAAGTCATCGGATCGTAAATGTCATGCACACAAATGACCTCGTTGAGCAGAAGCGTCCCGTCATCGTCAACAACCGCTACTTGGCATGGAGAGCGTCGTTGTGACCTCGCCGGTGGCACAAGCTTCAACATCAATGGAAATGTACCTGGAGTGGGACATCTTGTAAGCGTAATGTAAGTTGCAGGGGATCCATTTTGTTTACACTCGTTTTTCTTAAAGTCAGCGGAATCGTAAAAAACCTCTGGACCGAAACAAAAAATACAGAATCCTAAATCAACTCCCTATTTTAAAACGTGTTTCCACATTGTGAACACCTCTTCTGAGAAAGGACTCTCCATCTCTGGAACAACAATTATTTCAACAAAAAATAAGAATCCATCAATCAATCCCTATTTTAAACGTGTTCACATGAACACCTCTGAAAAAGACTCTCCTCTTCTGGAACAACCAATTATTTCAACAAAAATTTAAGAATCATCAATCAATCCCTATTTTAAACGTGTTCCATGCAACACCTCTGCAAAGACTCCCCCCCTCCCCCCAAAAAATCCCTCTGAGCAACAATTATGTCAACAATAGAATCTTCAATCAATCCTATTTTAACGGTCACATGACACCCTCTGAAAAGACTCTCCATCTCTGGAACAACAATTATTTCAACCAATAAACACTCCAATCATACCCTATCAACGTGTCACATGACACCTCTGAAAAGAACTCTCCATCTCTGGAACAACATTAGTTCACAAAAATAAAATCATCAATCAATCACCTATTTTAAACACGTGTTCACATGAACCCGTCCTGAAAAGACCTCCATCTCTGGAACAACAATTACATTTACAACAAAAATAAGAATCATCAAGCATCCTATTTTAAACGTGTTCACCTAACACCATCTGAACAAGACTCTCCATCTTGGGAACACATTATTTTCAACAAAAAAATAAATAACACGCCCATTTTTTTCCCGGAGAATGTCTCACATGTTCCCCCCTCCGTTTACACTCGTTTTCACAGCCGCCGCCGCAAGCCACCGTGTCATGTGTGTACATATAAGTACTCTTTAATGTAAATGGACATTCGGATATTGAGTTCAATCCATCCCGAACAGACCAAGTCAGTGAACTACTATGGTGATGTACAAGTTCAAGATCAGATCGCTGAGATAGGATGGATGTTTGGACGGTCCCGCAATGACTCGGGGGGCACGTCTAACTGAGTACAACGTCTTTCTTCAGTAGTCCCTTTATTACTTTCAGCCCCTGTGGCACCCCATCTGATCACGTTGCGAGTCAGAAGCTCAATTCCACTGTCCCGCTCCGCGGACCCGCGTCCCCCCCTTCAGAATTCCCCATAGTGTTGTCAAGCAGAAGCCTGCTTAAGACACGCCTGTCTTCAGAGCCCCTTCATTATTTTGAGCCCCTGTGGCACCCCATCTGATCACGTTGCGAGTCAGAAGCTCAATTCCACTGCCCCACTCCGTGGGTCCCGCGGTTTCCTCTTTAATAATCCATAAATAGTTGTCAAGCAGAAGCCTGCTTGAGCTGCCCTTTTGTTTTTTTTAAATAATAATACTAATACGCGATACTTTTTTGTATTTGAATACTACACAGAATAAATGAAATTATTTTCACAATCTTGTAACGGGCCATTAAAGAACATTTACTACGTTTTTGAATGCCAAGCACCGGGTACAGAACTCGGGGACTTTTCAAAAGTAATCCTTAATGAAAAAGGACAGAATTCACATTTCAAAAGATTCACATTTTTCAAGTTTCGTGTAAGTCGAAGAAAGAAGAAGTCTTCATCGCAGAGTCATTCGAGACAGGAATTCCAGCGATTCCCCCTTCATAAAACCAAAAAGAGTGTCCAAGCAGAAGTAGTAAAATCGCCTTCGCTTAGCGGATTCTTTCGCATCGCTTCGATATTGCGTCAGATGCTTTGGTCGCCTTGCCATATTTCACACCTTCCTTCGAGCAATTAACGGCACCGCACTCCGCGGAAGTGCGTGTTTATCGAACGAGCTCATGGCGGTTTTGTCATTCTTAGTAAAACTTCGCCATGAGTTCATAACGACTAATACATTTGCTCTTGATACAAGATTCGAGGGGCTTTGAAGTTTTCTCAACGACCTTACGCGCAGGCGGTACTTTATCGTTGCATTTTGTTACTTTTCTGCAACTCGATGCTTTCATGCGACTCGCGCCTGCCCACTCGATCCATTCATCAAGCGTCCGTTCTTTTTTGTCAGAGGCCTCAATCTTCATAAACGCGACGAAGTCTTCGGACGTGTAAGAGTCGTCCTTCTTTCCGCTCGGACGGGGACCTGTGTAGCAAACGACATCAGCTCGACTCTTCGTTTCTTTTTTCGCTTGAGGTAGTTTTGCCACTCGTGGCATTTAATGAATGAATGAAAGTGTGTATATATTTGAAATTAAATCTATTAATTGAGATTGAGATCTATTGATTAAGATTGAGATCGAGATCGAGATCTATTGATTGATCTATGGTAACCACTCCTTGTCCCTGTGGACAAAAATGGGAGTGTCTTTTTGACGGAACAACCAAGTCGCAGCTGGGTTGTTGCTTGGCTGATCGTGCCACATGGGATTCATTCAGTGAGTCGCAGCTCGATCCCTCTGCACCCGCTACGCGGTGCCCGCATCCCCATCCAGCAAAACAATATGCTGTCAAGCAGAAGCCTGCTTGAGATCATGCGGTTTCTTTGGATGACCGGACCCTAGTGAATGAGTTGCGAAAACCGCGACACAATGCGCGGCTTCAATCAATCGAATACAAAGTGGTCCCGAGTAGTGGACTCGAAAAAACGAGTGTTAACCACACAAAGTCGTACATATTACGCCTTACAAACTCGAATCTCTCTCTGTCGAACTGCGACTCATTCAATGCGCGCTAACAAACCAGAATTCGCCCCCGTTACAGACAGTTTTAGGATAGATCAGAATTAGATTTTGTTAGATGTACATCGGATTTGTGTTAGATACGAGTCGGTATCACACCGTGCTCGACACCCGACGCGGTGAGATGACATTTTAGAAATTTGGGCCAAATTACACGGTGTGATGGAACGGTGCGATAAACGTCCCGGACAAAACCACGGGTGATAAATACGAGAACGGGGTGATAAACTGGGTCAAGATAGCATTATGTAATTAATCCAAATATAACAAAAAATATCGTATCTATGGATAAAAATAGAATACATTAATCCGCGGATTAATGTAATTCTATTTTTATCCATAGATACGATATTTTTTGTTTATATTTGGATTAATTACATAATGCTATCTTGACCCAGTTTATCACCCCGTTCTCGTAATTTATCACCCCGTGGTTTTGTCCGGACGTTTATCGCACCGTTCCATCACACCGTGTACAAAAGCAAACGCTTGGCTGCCCACACAGGGGGACGGTAGGGTGAGCAGAAAACCTGGACAGGTAGCTCACAGCAAAGGCAATATCAGGCCTGGTGCAAGTAGCCAGGTATAGCAAAGCACCAACAAGAGAAGAGGTACTGGCTATTAGAGGACAGGGGTTCTCCAGGTGGGTCAGTGACGGTGGACTTGTCCATGGGGGCACCAAACCTGGGCTTGGCAGCAGCAGTCAGACCAAAGTGCTCCACCAGCTCAACAATGTAGGAGTGCTGGGAGAGGTTGATCTGACACACCTGCCGTCAGAGTCAAGTGTACAAGCCATGTCCAAGGAGAGGAACTGAACCGGCACACCCATCTCTTTGACCTCCCAGCCAGCTTTCTCCATAGCCTTGATCAGCAAACATACCTATCCAGCTCACTAAAAGCACAGATAAAATCATCAACATAGGTTAGGACATAGCTCCACCACCCACCATTAGAATCCCTCCTAAAATACAGAGCAGGTTCCGCCTTGCACATAATAAATCCATGTGCAACCAAAACCCGCTTGACATCCATACTCCAAGCCCTGGGCGCCTGTTTCAAACCATAAAGGGACTTGATCAGCTTGCACACAAGGGGAACACCGTTAGGACCAGTACCTTAAAGCCCTCAGGCTGGTGGCAGTACAGGTCAGACCAGGTTCAAGGGGAGCATTCAGAAATGCAGTCTTGATATCCAGCTGCCGAACAAACATCTTCCTATGAGTGATGGCAGCCAGGAGCACCCTCAGACCTGCTTTAGAAGAAACGGGGGGGCATATACATCATGAAAATCCAACCCAGGACGCTGCAGAAAACAGACCACAAAACGTTCCTTGTAAGCGCAATAGAACCTCACCCAACCTCTTCAACAAACCTAACCACCTGCCCACACGGACCTCTGTTTAGGAAAAGCAGTGGATGAGCGCCCAAGATGCCATTGGGCATAGTGTAGGGCGCCTCTCATCCTTCAAGCAAGGAGCCATTGATCCCTGTCAGGTTGGTGGGAGCATGGCAGCTTGAAGGTCAGTTCAGTGGAAGTGGAAATGTATGCTCCCACTACAAGCAGTGTACTTGTACATGAGCAGGCGGGGATATCAGCAGTATCGCAGTAACCGGTAGTATAGCCCCCAGTGCAGAACTACTGCCTGTTTGAACAGGCCGGCCTTATTTGCCTCTATATCAACGAAGCCTGGGTCGACCGGAACACCCCAGCCATACGCAGTATCGGAACCCGACCAGTGTTCCAGATCATCACTTGCACTATCGGCAACGGCTACATCATCACATGGGCTTGACCCGAGTAATCCACCAGGACGACAGGAGGCGTCTGAATGAACGACACCCGCGAGCCATCCGAGGTGGTCGGAGGTTGGCGACTATTAGTCATATGACCTGATCCAGGTACCACTATGATCGAAGGCTGTCGTAATCCTAAATCTCACCGACGAAATGTGGCGCAGAGGAGGGCCTGGCGACCCCCTGCGATTCGGCTAAGATTTTGTCTGAAAGAACTGCAGAATCTCGCCCGCCAGTGCCTTCACACACAATACAGCACCATCAGCACTGACCTGGGACGCAAGGTCATCCCATGATCAGGGCACGGTCGACAATTGGGGTTAGCAAAGGGTCAAGGGAATTAACCGTAGGCACGGCATTGTCCGTTGATAGCGGCAGGGATGCGAGAGACATACGGCGACCCGTCATAGGGAGATAGCCCAGGATACAGTTATGATCAAACTGCTCATAGAAGAGTACATCACGACTCTCTACTACCTGGCGCAACTTAGGAACCCAAACAAATAACCCTTACTCACCAGGGAATACCCAACCAGTCTACCAGATAACGCCCTTTCGTCCGCTTTTTGCGCTTCTTCCCATTGACTAACGTAACGTAGCAAGGGCATCCGAACACCGCCAACATCGACACATCAGGCTGAACCCCAAAGAAAAGCTCATGAGGAGTCTTATCTCCCTGATTGGGCAAGCGATTACGAGTACACGTAACAGCTGGAAGGCATAGGGCCAGAAAGAACTTAGTTAGCTTAGACTCCAGGTAGATGCTCCTAGCTATAGACTGGAAGACCCATTGTACCCTCCACAGTTGCATTCTGCTGTGCAGTGTATGCCAAAGATAACTCATGCACTCCCCAACCGATATCAGCCAATCCTCAAACCACTTTACTATAAACTCCTTACCCTGTCAGACCTCAGGCACTTAAAGGCAAACCCGTGCAGCTGTTCATCCATCTGAGGATATAGTCTGAACTGCTAAGGGAGCTTCATCCTGGTCCTCAAGCACAACACTTCAGCTTAGCCAGAGTGTTGGTCTGTGAGGCACAGAATATAAAACTCCCCACGCAGACCTCTAATATGACTGGCCCCATGATGTCCAAGTGAAGCGTTGGAGAGGTGCATTGATCGGAGTAGTGCTTGCTTTGGAAAAGGGAGACGTTTGCCCTTAGCCTTTTGACAGCATCACAAGGGATCTTAGCCAGTTTTTGGACCTGGTTGAGTGAGAGGGGTAAGTTTCTTAACCATACCCTTCTTGACAGTCTGTGCATGCATCATAGCCGGGGTGACCCAGCCGCCTATGCCACAGCCATTCAGGAGTGGTAGGGATAACACTCCACCGTCCTCATCAACATCAAGTGCAAAAGCTGGGTAATTGTCAGCACCAAACGAACAGCCACTGGTGGTGTAACAAGGCCTACATGCAAACTTGTAAACACCATCACGCGAGGCGGGAAGGACCAGAGAATAGAAGATCCTGAGTGGCTTGCAACTAATACTATCAAAAGAAATCTTGCAGTGGAGAGAATGAGCCACAGCATTTTACTGAACAGGAGGTTCACCGACAGTGAGTTATGTAGAGAACATAGTTAATGATTGGTGTTGGTAACCAATCACTACATACTCAATGGATCCCTTACCTACTGCCCGTTGAACCACAATCACCAAATCGAACTGATGGCAGATTCAGTGGAACATCAAACAAGTGAACAAAGTCTATCACCTGTGATGGACATTCCAGCTCGCAAATCCCATGCAACACCCTCAGACAGGCTCGGACTACACCATTTGAGAACCTAGAGGTGCAGAGAATAGGACAGGGCTTACCTGCTACTCTTGCATAGCAAACCCATCATTTGAGCCTGCAAGGAAGACAATCTTTGGAGTAAGGTGACCTGGAAGGCCAGGTTAGCAGGCAACGGTGAAGGAAGCGTTGGTTCTGCACGACCAGGGACCCTTCGCAGGGCAGGGAACTTCGTCAGCAACGGTCCCCGAGTGACCATCGTGTGGGGCATGGTCCCCAGGTGCATTCCAGGCGCCTCTTGTTTCGACCCAGAACCACCACAGTCTTCTGCCGCCGCTGAAATGCAGCATTAGCAGGAAACTGAGGAGCGGTCCGGGACCACCCAGGATGCCTGGAATCCGACGAGGGAGCGCTATGTTAAGAAATCTAGCTGCCTATATTCCTCTAGACAGGCCCAGTACTCAACAGGTTGCTGGTGTATATCAGGATACCATACTTAATCCGCAGCGTTTCGAACCGGGCAGACTCGCCCCTTGAACTATAATGCCATGGTGACGCTGAGTCTCGGAAACCCAGCACTGCGCAGTCAGTGCACATACCGCGACCCGACGAAAGAGCGTCAACGTGCTCATGAGTGCCCATGACCGAAGCATGATACTCCTTCAGCAGAGAGGGACACGCGAGGCAAGGGCATCGGACTGCTGCCTCCGGATATGCAAAAAGATATCCAGGTGAAGCAAAGTCCCTATACACCTTGACTAGGCATCTACATATCCACCTACCGTACAAAGTGCGGTCCAAGGATTCCCCAGCTGTTGACTTGCGGATAAGACGGCATTCCTGCAGGGATAGACGCCGAGGATGTCCGCCATCGAGCAGATGCTCCCCGGAGTCTCATGACAGCGAAGGAGGCACATATGGCGGAGGGCCAGGAGCAGGGGGCTGCTCCACAGGCGGGAGGCGGGGGTGGAGGGGGCTCCTGCGAAGGGCCAGCAAGGATGCCGGCCAGCAGCAGCAGCAGAAGCCTCTCGAGCACGAGTATTGTAGCCACGAGACCGGTCCGGAGGCAAGGTGAAAGACGCAGACTTTTGCATCAAAGACGGCTGGCACCTCCGGGTGACAGGTGTGGAAGGGGCGGCAAGCAGAGGCGCAGAGACTGGATCAGGCGTAAACTCCGGGGAGGCGCAAGAGCAGGTGCCACAGAGGCTCATACACAGGAGAGACGGTAGAATTGAACACTCGAGTAGCATGGAAGGAGTGACTCCACCGAAGTCACCACTCATAGCACATCTGCAGATCTTCATCACCATCATCAGAGTTACATCATCATGCCATCTGACACGGCGATGACGAGCAAGTTCTTGATAGTCGTAGTCAAAACGGGCATCAGGAGGAGGAGCCGCCCTTGCGTACTGGATAATCTGAGTGGAAGCACAGCAGAGTCGCATCAGAACGTCCTCATCTCAGGAGAGAGACGTCGGACGTAGCAGAAGAGCCGTAAAGGTGGAGGATTGATTGGGGGGGGTTACTTTCCACGATGGCGGAAGGACGCTCATGACCGCTAGCAGAGGCAGCTGGTGCACACGACGTCTAGCCAATCTCAAGAACCCGGGTCCTCCTTAGGAAGGACACGGTCGCGCCATTGCTGATAATGACCTGCGGCATCCCGCGCGTCCAAGATTCTCCATTCTTGTCGTGGAGTTTCTCAAAATTGCGGGAGGCCTTGCGCGGAAGTTGGCATCGCAAAGCATGGTAGTAAATGAGGGACCGTATAACCTATTAGCTTGGATAACCACTCCGGAGAGTGGACTTAGTGTGTGCACAGCCCATCTATAAATGCGGAGACGAGAATAATATTACAAAATAGATAGTGGAACCAGAAAGGACACCAGCGGAGGAAAGGGGGGGCGGTAGCCTGAACCGATCAGGGTACAGGTTATACAGCGCGTGTCAGAAGAAACCGATGACGCAGTCACAGTAAGCTGACATAGTCCTGTCAGGACCGTGCTGTTATCATATGACGAGGGTTATTAGGTCCTTGTTTCCATGCCCTGTAATAGGAAAGTGATCTACACATAACTCAAACTGAACAATGGGTAGGGCAATTGGTCGCATGACACAGGCTGGCAGTACGCGGTGGTGGTGGTGTGTGGGGCTCTCGCAAAGCCAGCGTCCAGATAAGGCGTCCCTCGCCACTCGC
>JACBWV010000778.1:0-38961 GCA_013435795.1 Chlamydomonas sp. ICE-L | reverse complement strand
TGGGCGAGAATCCCTCAGCATTTTCATCTCGATACTTTGATGCGTACTCTATGGCACAATGCGGAGGCGACATGTTTCTCAATGCAGTGGGAAGAATTTGCAGTCAAGTTTGTGACATGGGATGGATGCGATTCGGACATTTCTGACAGGATTGCTGACTCACCACGTCACCTCCCGTTGTGCGCAGCGACAGGTCTCTTGACGCAAGGGAAAGGTCTTGCAGAGATGCAGGGGGAAAAGCTTGTAGGAAGACGAACTGTAGCGCTACCGAAATCAGGTGGATGAACTCAGGCGGGAAAAGGAGAAATCGGGCAGGATGCGCAACAGGTAGAATACGCAGGAGGCGAAGGTTGCATAAGGCAGAATTCGCAGGAGGCCAATCAGGCAGAAGTTGAAGCAGGAGGGATTAAAAGCGGGAATTGGCTGAGCGGGAATTGGCTTGGGCGGGAAATGGCTGGGCGCGAAGTCGGTTAAGTCGGTTACGCGATGACACCACCACGACCACCACGACCACCATGACCATGATTTCTTTATATGTATAGATGTAAGTATGTATGTATGTATGTACTAGTACGGTAGCCCGTGTGGCCGGTGGCCACACCTACTCTCACGAAGACCCCCACCCCCCCCACACACACACACACACACCACACACACACACTTGAAGCCCCCCCCCATTCACACAACCACCACCCACCAAACCATTATTCGCCCCCTCCCCCCTTCCCTCCCGTTGGCCACACCTGTTTTGGGCTGGGTTGCAAAACGGTTTTTCTCTGCAGTGCATGCAACTTAAATCATTGACGGATTTGCGATGGTCTCCCTTGTGCACCCACAAGCACACAAACACCACCGTCCTCCCCCCCCCCCAGTTATCTCCACCCCCACCCAACCATGTACCCCCCGCCCACAAACATACTCCCTAACTCTTCCTGACATATTTCCTGACTCCATCCCTTCCCCTACCCCAGCCATCCCACCATCCCCACCCTCTCCCCACTCTCATCCCTCCCCTCCCTCCTACACGCACCCACCAGCACACACACTCCATATCTGCCTCCCTCCACTTCAGCTGTGGGCTTTACCATAGCTGAAAGGCAAACGGGACGAAGAGCATCGACAACGTTTGCGCATCATCCGACTCCGCTAAAAGCATCGGACCTGCTTCCCTGCCACCTCAGCTGTGATCGATAGTCGACCCCACTGAAAAAGCTGAACCTGCGCAATCGCAACCTTTACATAACTAAAGCATATTTTTAGCGAGCAATGTATTCAGTTGGGCCGAAGAACAATCCTGTTAACCGCAACTGCTCCCGATGTCAACTCGATCTGAGACTTGGAAACATCGCTAGGTTCATCCATTCAACTTTGCCGCGTGCTCGCTATAGCACAATGCACAGCGACGACATGTTTCTTGATGCAGTGGGAAGAAGTTGCAGTCAAGTTGCTGATTTGAGATGTTCGGTCAAGTTAGGGCGAGAATGCTCAGCGAGGTTTTTCATTCGGTCAACTTTGATGCGTACTTGCTATGGCACAATGCGGAGCGACATGTTTCTCAATGCAGTGGGAAGAATTTGCAGTCAAGTTTGTGACATGGGATGGATGCGATTCGGACATTTCTGACAGGTTGGCTGACTCACCACGTCACCTCCCGTTGTGCGCAGCGACAGGTCTCTTGACGCAAGGGAAAGGTCTTGCAGAGATGCAGGGGGAAAAGCTTGTAGGAAGACGAACTGTAGCGCTACCGAAATCAGGTGGATGAACTCAGGCGGGAAAAGGAGAAATCGGGCAGGATGCGCAACAGGTAGAATACGCAGGAGGCGAAGGTTGCATAAGGCAGAATTCGCAGGAGGCCAATCAGGCAGAAGTTGAAGCAGGAGGGATTAAAAGCGGGAATTGGCTGAGCGGGAATTGGCTGGGCGGGAAATGGCTGGGCGCGAAGTCGGTTAAGTCGGTTACGCGATGACACCACCACGACCACCACGACCACCATGACCATGATTTCTTTATATGTATAGATGTAAGTATGTATGTATGTATGTACTAGTACGGTAGCCCGTGTGGCCGGTGGCCACACCTACTCTCACGAAGACCCCCCCACACACACACACACACACACACACACACACACACTTGAAGCCCCCCCCCATTCACACACCACCACCACCAAACCATTATTCGCCCCCTCCCCCCTTCCCTCCCGTTGGCCACACCTGTTTTGGGCTGGGTTGCAAAACGGTTTTCTCTGCAGTGCATGCAACTTAAATCATTGACGGATTTGCGATGGTCTCCCTTGTGCACCCACAAGCACACAAACACCACCGTCCTCCCCCCCCCCCCAGTTATCTCCACCCCCACCCAACCATGTACCCCCGCCCACAAACATACTCCCTAACTCTTCCTGACATATTTCCTGACTCCATCCCTTCCCCTACCCCAGCCATCCCACCATCCCCACCCTCTCCCCACTCTCATCCCTCCCCTCCCTCCTACACGCACCCACCAGCACACACACTCCATATCTGCCTCCCTCCACTTCAGCTGTGGGCTTTACCATAGCTGAAAGGCAAACGGGACGAAGAGCATCGACAACGTTTGCGCATCATCCGACTCCGCTAAAAGCATCGGACCTGCTTCCCTGCCACCTCAGCTGTGATCGATAGTCGACCCCACTGAAAAAGCTGAACCTGCGCAATCGCAACCTTTACATAACTAAAGCATATTTTTAGCGAGCATGTATTCAGTTGGGCCGAAGAACAATCCTGTTAACCGCAACTGCTCCCGATGTCAACTCGATCTGAGACTTGGAAACATCGCTAGGTTCATCCATTCAACTTTGCCGCGTGCTCGCTATAGCACAATGCACAGCGACGACATGTTTCTTGATGCAGTGGGAAGAAGTTGCAGTCAAGTTGCTGATTTGAGATGTTCGGTCAAGTTAGGGCGAGAATGCTCAGCGAGGTTTTTCATTCGGTCAACTTTGATGCGTACTTGCTATGGCACAATGCGGAGCGACATGTTTCTCAATGCAGTGGGAAGAATTTGCAGTCAAGTTTGTGACATGGGATGGATGCGATTCGGACATTTCTGACAGGTTGGCTGACTCACCACGTCACCTCCCGTTGTGCGCAGCGACAGGTCTCTTGACGCAAGGGAAAGGTCTTGCAGAGATGCAGGGGGAAAAGCTTGTAGGAAGACGAACTGTAGCGCTACCGAAATCAGGTGGATGAACTCAGGCGGGAAAAGGAGAAATCGGGCAGGATGCGCAACAGGTAGAATACGCAGGAGGCGAAGGTTGCATAAGGCAGAATTCGCAGGAGGCCAATCAGGCAGAAGTTGAAGCAGGAGGGATTAAAAGCGGGAATTGGCTGAGCGGGAATTGGCTGGGCGGGAAATGGCTGGGCGCGAAGTCGGTTAAGTCGGTTACGCGATGACACCACCACGACCACCACGACCACCATGACCATGATTTCTTTATATGTATAGATGTAAGTATGTATGTATGTATGTACTAGTACGGTAGCCCGTGTGGCCGGTGGCCACACCTACTCTCACGAAGACCCCCCCCCCCCACACACACACACACACACACACACACACACTTGAAGCCCCCCCCCATTCACACACCACCACCACCAAACCATTATTCGCCCCCTCCCCCCTTCCCTCCCGTTGGCCACACCTGTTTTGGGCTGGGTTGCAAAACGGTTTTCTCTGCAGTGCATGCAACTTAAATCATTGACGGATTTGCGATGGTCTCCCTTGTGCACCCACAAGCACACAAACACCACCGTCCTCCCCCCCCCCCAGTTATCTCCACCCCCACCCAACCATGTACCCCCCGCCCACAAACATACTCCCTAACTCTTCCTGACATATTTCCTGACTCCATCCCTTCCCCTACCCCAGCCATCCCACCATCCCCACCCTCTCCCCACTCTCATCCCTCCCCTCCCTCCTACACGCACCCACCAGCACACACACTCCATATCTGCCTCCCTCCACTTCAGCTGTGGGCTTTACCATAGCTGAAAGGCAAACGGGACGAAGAGCATCGACAACGTTTGCGCATCATCCGACTCCGCTAAAAGCATCGGACCTGCTTCCCTGCCACCTCAGCTGTGATCGATAGTCGACCCCACTGAAAAAGCTGAACCTGCGCAATCGCAACCTTTACATAACTAAAGCATATTTTTAGCGAGCATGTATTCAGTTGGGCCGAAGAACAATCCTGTTAACCGCAACTGCTCCCGATGTCAACTCGATCTGAGACTTGGAAACATCGCTAGGTTCATCCATTCAACTTTGCCGCGTGCTCGCTATAGCACAATGCACAGCGACGACATGTTTCTTGATGCAGTGGGAAGAAGTTGCAGTCAAGTTGCTGATTTGAGATGTTCGGTCAAGTTAGGGCGAGAATGCTCAGCGAGGTTTTTCATTCGGTCAACTTTGATGCGTACTTGCTATGGCACAATGCGGAGCGACATGTTTCTCAATGCAGTGGGAAGAATTTGCAGTCAAGTTTGTGACATGGGATGGATGCGATTCGGACATTTCTGACAGGATTGCTGACTCACCACGTCACCTCCCGTTGTGCGCAGCGACAGGTCTCTTGACGCAAGGGAAAGGTCTTGCAGAGATGCAGGGGGAAAAGCTTGTAGGAAGACGAACTGTAGCGCTACCGAAATCAGGTGGATGAACTCAGGCGGGAAAAGGAGAAATCGGGCAGGATGCGCAACAGGTAGAATACGCAGGAGGCGAAGGTTGCATAAGGCAGAATTCGCAGGAGGCCAATCAGGCAGAAGTTGAAGCAGGAGGGATTAAAAGCGGGAATTGGCTGAGCGGGAATTGGCTGGGCGGGACATGGCTGGGCGGGAAGTCGGTTAAGTCGGTTACGCGATGACACCACCACGACCACCATGACCATGATTTCTTTATATGTATAGATGTAAGTATGTATGTATGTATGTACTAGTACGGTAGCCCGTGTGGCCGGTGGCCACACCTACTCTCACGAAGACCCCCCCCCCCACACACACACACACACACACACACACACCCCAATCATAGTACGGTGCCCGTTTGGCCTTTGGCCACACCTATTGGGAGCTGATTACATAATGGTTTACACTTGAAGCCCCCCCCCATTCACACACCACCACCACCAAACCATTATCCGCCCCCTCCCCCCTTCCCTCCCGTTGGCCACACCTGTTTTGGGCTGGGTTGCAAAACGGTTTTCTCTGCAGTGCATGCAACTTAAATCATTGACGGATTTGCGATGGTCTCCCTTGTGCACCCACAAGCACACTAACACCACCGTCCTCCCCCCCCCCCAGTTATCTCCACCCCCACCCAACCATGTACCCCCGCCCACAAACATACTCCCTAACTCTTCCTGACATATTTCCTGACTCCATCCCTTCCCCTACCCCAGCCATCCCACCATCCCCACCCTCTCCCCACTCTCATCCCTCCCCTCCCTCCTACACGCACCCACCAGCACACACACTCCATATCTGCCTCCCTCCACTTCAGCTGTGGGCTTTACCATAGCTGAAAGGCAAACGGGACGAAGAGCATCGACAACGTTTGCGCATCATCCGACTCCGCTAAAAGCATCGGACCTGCTTCCCTGCCACCTCAGCTGTGATCGATAGTCGACCCCACTGAAAAAGCTGAACCTGCGCAATCGCAACCTTTACATAACTAAAGCATATTTTTAGCGAGCATGTATTCAGTTGGGCCGAAGAACAATCCTGTTAACCGCAACTGCTCCCGATGTCAACTCGATCTGAGACTTGGAAACATCGCTAGGTTCATCCATTCAACTTTGCCGCGTGCTCGCTATAGCACAATGCACAGCGACGACATGTTTCTCGAGGCAGTGGGAAGAAGTTGCAGTCAAGTTGCTGATTTGAGATGTTCGGTCAAGTTAGGGCGAGAATGCTCAGCGAGGTTTTTCATTCGGTCAACTTTGATGCGTACTTGCTATGGCACAATGCGGAGCGACATGTTTCTCAATGCAGTGGGAAGAATTTGCAGTCAAGTTTGTGACATGGGATGGATGCGATTCGGACATTTCTGACAGGTTGGCTGACTCACCACGTCACCTCCCGTTGTGCGCAGCGACAGGTCTCTTGACGCAAGGGAAAGGTCTTGCAGAGATGCAGGGGGAAAAGCTTGTAGGAAGACGAACTGTAGCGCTACCGAAATCAGGTGGATGAACTCAGGCGGGAAAAGGAGAAATCGGGCAGGATGCGCAACAGGTAGAATACGCAGGAGGCGAAGGTTGCATAAGGCAGAATTCGCAGGAGGCCAATCAGGCAGAAGTTGAAGCAGGAGGGATTAAAAGCGGGAATTGGCTGAGCGGGAATTGGCTGGGCGGGAAATGGCTGGGCGGGAAGTCGGTTAAGTCGGTTACGCGATGACACCACCACGACCACCACGACCACCATGACCATGATTTCTTTATATGTATAGATGTAAGTATGTATGTATGTATGTACTAGTACGGTAGCCCGTGTGGCCGGTGGCCACACCTACTCTCACGAAGACCCCCCCCACACACACACACACACACACACACACACACACACTTGAAGCCCCCCCCCATTCACACACCACCACCACCAAACCATTATTCGCCCCCTCCCCCCTTCCCTCCCGTTGGCCACACCTGTTTTGGGCTGGGTTGCAAAACGGTTTTTCTCTGCAGTGCATGCAACTTAAATCATTGACGGATTTGCGATGGTCTCCCTTGTGCACCCACAAGCACACAAACACCACCGTCCTCCCCCCCCCCCAGTTATCTCCACCCCCACCCAACCAATGTACCCCCGCCCACAAACATACTCCCTAACTCTTCCTGACATATTTCCTGACTCCATCCCTTCCCCTACCCCAGCCATCCCACCATCCCCACCCTCTCCCCACTCTCATCCCTCCCCTCCCTCCTACACGCACCCACCAGCACACACACTCCATATCTGCCTCCCTCCACTTCAGCTGTGGGCTTTACCATAGCTGAAAGGCAAACGGGACGAAGAGCATCGACAACGTTTGCGCATCATCCGACTCCGCTAAAAGCATCGGACCTGCTTCCCTGCCACCTCAGCTGTGATCGATAGTCGACCCCACTGAAAAAGCTGAACCTGCGCAATCGCAACCTTTACATAACTAAAGCATATTTTTAGCGAGCATGTATTCAGTTGGGCCGAAGAACAATCCTGTTAACCGCAACTGCTCCCGATGTCAACTCGATCTGAGACTTGGAAACATCGCTAGGTTCATCCATTCAACTTTGCCGCGTGCTCGCTATAGCACAATGCACAGCGACGACATGTTTCTCGATGCAGTGGGAAGAAGTTGCAGTCAAGTTGCTGATTTGAGATGTTCGGTCAAGTTAGGGCGAGAATGCTCAGCGAGGTTTTTCATTCGGTCAACTTTGATGCGTACTTGCTATGGCACAATGCAGAGCGATATGTTTCTCAATGCAGTGGGAAGAATTTGCAGTCAAGTTTGTGACATGGGATGGATGCGATTCGGACATTTCTGACAGGTTGGCTGACTCACCACGTCACCTCCCGTTGTGCGCAGCGACAGGTCTCTTGACACAAGGGAAAGGTCTTGCAGAGATGCAGGGGGAAAAGCTTGTAGGAAGACAAACTGTAGCGCTACCAAAATCAGGTGGATGAACTCAGGCGGGAAAAGGAGAAATCGGGCAGGATGCGCAACAGGTAGAATACGCAGGAGGCGAAGGTTGCATAAGGCAGAATTCGCAGGAGGCCAATCAGGCAGAAGTTGAAGCAGGAGGGATTAAAAGCGGGAATTGGCTGAGCGGGAATTAGCTGGGTGGAAAATGGCTGGGCGGGAAGTCGGTTAAGTCGGTTACGCGATGACACCACCACGACCACCACGACCACCATGATCATGATTTCTTTATATATATAGATGTATGTATGTATGTATGTATGCATGTGTATACTAGTACATTGCCCGTGTGGCCGGTGGCCACACATACACACCTCACCCCCACCCCAATTATAATAGGGTGCCCGTGGGGCTGGGTTACAGAATGGGCTACACATGTGTCCTCACCTCTCTACTAAACACATTCTTCATGTTTCCCCCACTTCAAATGCTGACTCCTCTGTACCCCCCCCCCCCCCCCCCCCCCCCCCCCAACTCTGCCCAAACCTTGACCCACGCCCACTGTCAAATTTGATTCACCCCTTTAACCGCTTACACACACGTGCTTCCATGCTTCTCCTTTCCCATTAATCTGATCTCCACTCGGCCACTTCAGCAGTTGGGTTTGACAGATGCGATTATGATGTTTCCAGCTGGGTTCGAACCCGCGCAGACATTAGGAAATGCAAAGACTTTTGGCAAATGCAAACGAACGTCTGCGCGGTTTCAGACTTGGCTGGAAACATCTGAATTGCGCGAGAAAAAAGCTGCTTACCGGTAGCTTCCTCTTCGCGCATAGATATTTGGTTGGGCGTGCAAGCTGTTTCCCGAAAGGGCCTTCGTTCAGTCAACTCTGTCACGCACTCGCTACGGCTCAGCGCGAAGATAACCTTATCGTTGCATGGTGGGAGTGATGTAGTGAGGGGAGAAATCTTGAAGAGGTACTGCAAGCGGTGCAAGGAGCATGCAGCAAGAAGGAAGCCGGAAGAACGCCGCAGGGTTGCAGGGACTTATATCGTGCAGAGATACCATGAGCAGTGCAAGTGTCTTAGCTCGCAGCAAGATGAATGTATCAATAGAGCTAGCAGAAAGGCTGGAGAATGGAAGTCAAATACCTACAATCACGAATCAGGGGATGCGATAGCGAATCAGGCTATGCGATAACGAATCAGGCGATGTGATAGCGAATCAGGCGATGCGATAGCGAATCAGGGGATGCGATAGCGAATCAGGTGATGCGATAACGAATCAGGCGATGCGATAGCGAATCAGGCGATGCGATAGCGAATCAGGCGATGCGATAGCATAATGAGGTGACGAATGTAAAGGATAGAATGAGCTTTCAGGATATATGGGAGCTCGGGATGAACAGGTGCTCAAGATGAATGAGCGCTCGGAATATAATGGACGCTCAGGATGAATGAATCTGCGCTCAGAATGAATAAGCGCCCGGAATATGATGAGCGATTAGAGCAGATTGGGTGATGAGAACGAAGCCGCGCTGGAAAGGAAAAAAAAAAAAAAAATTGGATAGTACTCTATACAGCGGTTAGTCAGTACAACGGCGTATGTCAGTACGTCGGCGTGGGCGTACCACGTGGAACTGCCAGGAAATTCGTATAGTACTGCAATTGTCCGGGGGGCCCACCCCCCTACGCACCAACAAACGAACAAACAAACGAACAAACGAACAAACGAAAAGTTCGCGAACTGTTCGCAAAGCGGCCATGTATTTTTACATACGGTACACATAGATATATGTTTGTGTGTGTGTGACATTCAAAATCAAATGGATGTGAAAAATGAAAACATGAAATGTAAATTTAAAATAACCATTTAAATTAAATTGAATACAAATAAATAAATACATATCACATAATATTAAATATACATAAAATGAACAATAATAAACACGGTATGTAAAATAATAAATACGGTATGTAAAATAATAAATACGGTATGTAAAATAATAAATGCGGTATGTAAAATAATAAATACGGTATGTAAAATAATAAATACGGTATGTAAAATAATAAATACGGTATGTAAAATAATAAATACGGTATGTAAAATAATAAATATAAAACTAATGCATATAACACTTGCATTACATTCACATTTTGCAACACACTCACACACACTAGCACACACTCACTCACGCTCACAACCTGCTTATACTCAGGTCAACAATGCAACAGCTATATGTATGGAGTTGTGCGACATGGGCACACTTGGCAACGCCATGAAAAGGGATTCTTTCCCCATCCCCATCCCCACCCCCATCCCCATCCCCACCCCCACCCCCATACCCATACCCATACCCACCCCCATCCCCGTGCCAATGCTCATATTCCCCTGCTTATACTCAGGTCAACAATGCAACAGCCATATGCATGGAGTTGTTGCGACATGGGCACACTTGGCATGCCATCAAAAAGGGGTTATTCCATGAGCCGGTCAAAGGTGTGCATGGAGGGTGAGGGTGGGGGTAGGGTGGCGAAGTGATGGGAATGGGGTGTGTGTGAGGTGGGAGGAGGGTTTGGTGTTTTGTTGTGGCGGGGAGGGGGTGGGGGGAGGGGGTGGGGGGGTGGGGGGGGGGGGGGGGCATGTGGTGGCCATGGAGTTGTGACGAATGGGCACACTAAGCCATCAAAAAAGGATTATTTATGGCTGGTCAAAGGTGTGCCATTGAGGGTGAGAGGTGGGGGTGGTAGGGTGGGATAAGGGATGGGTGTGTGAGAGAGAGAGGGTGGGGTGATGGTGTGATGCGTGGTGGTGGGTGGGGGTGGGGTTGGGGAGGTGTTTTGTGGCGGGGAGGGATGTGGGAGGGGGAGGCATGAGTGTTGTGCGGAACATGGGGGGACACTTGGCAACGCCATCAATGAATGGATTCTTTGAGCCGGGACTAAAGGTGTGCATTGAGGGGTAGGTGGGGGTGGGGAAGGGATGGGGTGGGGTGTGGGGTGGCGGTGAGGTGGCGGGGGGGGGTGATGGGGGGGGGGGAAGGGATAGGGTGTGGTGGCGGGTGGAGGTGTGTGTGTGGGGGGGGGGGGGGGGGGAGGGGAGGGGGTTCAGGTGTGGTGGCATGGAGTTGTGCGACATAGGGACACTTGGCAACGCCATCCAAGAATGGATCTTTATGAAGGCCTGAAGGTAGGCATTGAGGTGTAGGGTAGGGGGAGGGGGGGGAAGGGGGGGCGGGGGGGGGGGGGGGGCATGGTGTTGATGCAACATGGGCCACACTTAGCAAAGGCCATCAAGAGGGATTATGGAATGATGCAAGAAAAAGGGGTGAAGGGAGGGGTAGGGTAGGGTGGGGAAAGGGATGGGTGTGGGGGGGTGGAAGAGGGGGGGGGGGGGGGGGGTAGGGGGAAAGGATGGGTGGGATGGGGGGGCATGAGGGGGAGGGGGGAGGGTGGGGAGCGGGAGGCATGGGGTGGCATGGAGTTGTGTGACATAGGGACACTTGGCAACACAATCAAGAAGGGATTATTTCATGAGCTGATCAAAGGGGCGCATAATCAGTAAGACACACTCACACATACATACACATGCACACACATACATACATACACTCACACACATACACACACACATCACACACTGCACGAAGAACAGGACGCGAGGGTGGGAGAGGCATAAACAGGCACAAAGGCAACACATACATACATACACTCACACACATACACACTCTCACATACACACACATGCACACACATACATACAAAACACAGCCACCACATTACCTACATTACACTAACACCACATACAACACACATACACACTCACACATACACACATGCACACACATGCACACACATACATCATACACTCCAACACATACACACACATAAACACCACCCACATAAACACACTACATACACACAATATGCAAAAAATCATAAAGACACTCACACAACATACACACCACACATACACACACATGCCACCACATACATAAAACACACATTCACACACATACATACATTACAATCCACAACACATACACACACACAGACACCACAAATGCACACAGACTACAAACACATGCACACACATACATCAGGACAATCACAACAATACACACACACATACACACTCTCACTACACAACACATGCACACACAATCATCACACACATGCAAAAACAAACATACATACCTCACACATACAACACAAACATACACACTCAAAAATAAACCACATTTGCACACACATACATATCACACACATGCACACAATAAATACATTGTACACCTCACCACACATAAACATATCACACACACTACACACTCACACATATACACACTGCACACACATACATAGCACAACATGCACACTCACCACATGAGTACCACACACAGCATACAGGGAGCCCTCACACTACACACAGCTTGCACAGCCACATACATACAACACAAATCACACAGCATACAGTACATACAAACACAGAGAGGAACATGACAGACGACCCGCACGAGCATAACACACCGACACCACAGACATACACACACATGCACACACATAATACATACATCACAACATCCACACACCCATCACACACTCAAAACACAATGTAGAGCTCTTTTTTACCAATGCACCCTGTGTATACACTTGGTCGTGTTACAGGAGACCAATGAAACATAGCACTTAGACCACACGGTAGCAAGGCGAAGAAGGTCCCCAGTTCAACCTAGGGTCTGTGGGGAGAACGAGAGGAGTAGCACCATTTTACACTACCCCACAATTAACACCAGTGTGCAAACAATAAACAAAACAATCAATGCACACATACATACATAGTGTGCTCACACCACATCACACACTACACACCACAACCTAAACACGTGTCTCACATTCCGCAGAGACTCGAGCCAGACGGTGTATCTGCCCACCGGGGCGAAACACCGCACCCCCCCCAACCACACAGACACACCACACCGACCTCCCCCCCACCCCCCCCCAGGCCGCATACTAGTGCAACCTTACCCCTACCGGAAGAGGGACGGGAGACACGATACGGACAACCTAGGAGCAGTGCATCCAGACACCGATCGCCACGAGTCACCGCCGTCCAGCACCCGCTTGCCACCCACCCCACCCAAGGCTGCACGGGCACGCCACGGACCGCACAAGCACGGCGAGGGAGGGGACAGGCCACCCGGAAAGCGCTAACCTAGGCCGGGGACAGATACACCCGGCGGGGCGTGCTACCGCACCACACATAAGCGAGCCAGACCCAGTCACACACAGCACAACACATACCATACATTACACTCCACCACATACAACAAAAAACTACACACTAAAAAATAACACAAATGAACACAATAACATACAACAAACACATTGAACACACATTAACATAAATACACTCACCCACAATACCACACACATACACACTCACACATACACACACATGCACACACATACATACACACACATGCACAAAAAAACCCCACATACCATACTACACTCCGTATGTACACATACACACATACATACAAAGAAAAAAAAGAAAAAAAAAAGTAAAAAAAAGGAAAAAAAAACAGAGAAACACATAAATACATACAAATAAAAAAAATAAAAAAAAAAAGAAAAAGAAAAAATGAAAAACAAAATAAAAAAATAAAGAAAACAAAAATGCAAAAAAAGAAAGAATAAATAAAAAAAACACAGACAAAAAACAAAACTCACACATACACACCACAATGCACACACATACATACAACACACAGACCACCTTACATACATTTAAACACACCCTATACACACTCACACATCCAACACATGCACAACACCATACATTACACACATATGCCCACACATACATACATACACTCACCCCCACATACACAACACATACAATCACACATCCAACACACATGCCAACACACCTACATACCCAACACAGCCACCACCCATACATACATCACTACAACATAACACACACATTTACCCACACCACCACATACACACTCACACCTACCACACACATGCACACACATAACCTACACACACATGCACCCACCACATGGCATACATACACTCACACCACATTACACAACACCCACATACCACACTCACACATACACATACATGCACAACAATTAATACACACACATGCACACATACATACATTACACTCAACCCCCAAACATAAAACCCAACACCTACACCTCACACTTACACAACACATTGCACACACTAAATACACACCACATGCACACACATAATACATACACTCACCACCTACCCCACACATATCACCCTCAACATACACACACATGCACACCACCAGGACATACACACACATTGCACACCCAAATACTACAGACACTCCACACATATACACACACCTCTACATAACAACTCACACATTACACACACTAAAACACACACATACATACACACACATGCACACACATACATACATACACTCACACACATACACACACACATACACACTCACACATACACACACATGCACACACATACATACACACACATGCACACACATACATACATACACTCACACACATACACACACATACACACTCACACATACACACACATGCACACACATACATACACACACATGCACACACATACATACACACACATACACACATTTACATACCTACACTCACACACATACACACACACATACACACTCACACATACACACACATGCACACACATACATACACACACATGCACACATTTACATACATATACTCACACACATACACACTCACACATACACACACACACTGCCTCATACACACACAACGCTCTCCCGCACACACACACACTCTCGCTCACACACAAACTCCCTCACACACTCTCGCTCTCACATGTACACACGTACACACTCAAACACACACATACACTCACACACTATCACAACCCACAGGCCAGCCTGGGCCCAACTACAAGTTCATCTACATGTGCCTCCTGGAAGTTGTCCTAGCCATCCGCCACTTGCACTCCCTCACACAAACACACGTTAACACACACATACACACACGCACTCTCACAACCCGCAGGCGAGCCTGGGCCCAACTACAAGTTCATCTACATGAGCCTCCTGGAGCTCGCGCTAGCCATCCGCCACCTGCACTCTCTCACACACTCTCAAACACAAACACACACATACACTCTCACAACCCGCAGGCGCGCCTGGGCCCAACTACAAGTTCATCTACATGTGCCTTCTGGAGGTCGCGCTAGCCATCCGCCACCTGCACAACCTCAACCTCGTGCACTGTGACATCAAGCCAGCCAACGTACTACTCAAGAGCAGCCCACGGGACCCCCGGGGCTTCATCTGCAAGCTGTCTGACTTTGGACTGGTCAAGATGCTAATGGAGGACAGCGAGGGTAGGAAGAGCATTACCAAAGAAAAGGACGGGGCGGGGACGATGACGCACATGGCTCCGGAGCTGCTCATACCTGAAGTCCCTGCAAGCGTGCAGGTGGACATCTTCTCGTTTGGGATCGTGGTAGGTAGCTGATTGGTACTGTGGGAGGGTGTGAGGGTGAGTGTGTCATTGTGTGTGTGTGTTTGAGGGTGAGGGTGTGGGTGCGAGGGTGTGTGTGTGAGGGTGTGTATGAGGGTGTGTGGGGGGGTGTGCGAGGGTGTGTGTGTGAGGGTGTGTATGAGGGTGTATGTGTGTGAGGGAGTGTGTGTTTATGGAGGACAGCGAGGGTAGGAAGAGCATCATCAAGGAGCAGGACGGGGTGGGGACGATGACGCACATGGCTCCGGAGCTGCTCATACCTGAAGTCCCTGCAAGCGCGCAGGTGGACATCTTCTTATTTGGGATCGTGCTGAGTGCGAGGGTGTGTGTGAGGGTGAGGGTAAGTGTGAGGGTGAGGGGAAGTGTGAGGGTGAGGGGAAGTGCAAGGGTGTGTGTGTGAGGGTGGGTGTGAGTGTGAGGGTGAGGGTAAGTGTGAGGGTGAGGGTAAGTGTGAGGGTCTGTTTGAGGGTGAGGGTGTGTGTGAAGGTGAGGGTGTGTGTGTGAGAGGGTGTGTGTGAAGGTGAGTGTGTGAGGGTAAGGGTGTGTGTGAGGGTGAAGGTGTGTGAGGGTGAGGGTGTGTGAGTGAGGGTGAATGCGTGTGGGTGAGTGTGTGGTGTGAAGGTGAATTTGAGGGTGAGGGTGTGTGTGAGGGTGAGGGTGTGTGTGAGGGTGAATGTGTGGGGGGGTGGGTGGGGGTGAGAGTGTGTGTGTGAGGGTGAGGGGTTGTGTGAGTGTGAGGGTGAAATGTGTGTGTGTGTGGGGGGGGGGGGGGGGGGGGGGGGGGGGGGTGGGGGGGGTTTGAGAGGGTGTGAGGGTGTTTTTGAGGGTGAGGGTGTGTGTGAGTGGAGGGTGGAAGTGCCTGTGAGGGTGAGTGTGGGTGGGTGGGTGAGGGTGTGTGTGAGGGTGAGGGTGTGTGTGAGGGTGAGGGTGTGTGTGGGGGTGAGGGTATGTGTGAGGGTGAGGGTGAGCCTGATTGTGTGTGTGGATGTGAGGGTGTGTCAATGTGGGCATCTTCTCTTTGGGATCGTGATAGGGATTTGGCCTACCCCTGGACTGTAACATGCATACATACATTAAAATGCAGATGTGGCAGCTAGTGTCCGCCAAACCTGTCTCCAACCAGCCAACCAACCACCAACCAACCTCGACAACCACCAATATCCTTATTCAAATGCAGATGTGGCAGCTAGTGTCCGCCAACCCTGTCTCCAACCAACCAACCACCAACCAACCAACCTCTCCAACCACCAATATAATTATTCAATTGAAATGCAGATGTGGCAGCTAGTGTCCGCCAACCCTATCTCCAACCAACCACCAACCAACAAACCAACCTTGCCAACCACCAATATCCTTATTCAAATGTAGATGTGGCAGCTAGTGTCCGCCAAACCTGTCTCCAACCAACCACCAACCAACAAACCAACAAACCAACCAACCAACCAACCACCAACCAACCAACCAACCACCAACCAACCTCGCCAACCACCAATATCCTTATTCAAATGTAGATGTGGCAGCTAGTGTCCGCCAAACCTGTCTTCTACCCAGGCATTTCGTATGCCGACATCCGATGGGGGGTGGCGTACGATGGACTGCGCCCTGCCTTCCCCTACTCTGTGGCTCCGGATTACAGGTGTGTGTTTGTGCGTGTGTGTGTCTTCGTGTGTGCTTGTGTGTCTGTGTGTGTGAGTCTGTGTGTGTGTTTGTGTGTGTGTGGTTCGCTTACTCCGTGGCCCCAGATTACAGGTGTGTGTTTGTGCGTGTGTGTGTCTTCGTGTGTGCTTGTGTGTCTGTGTGTGAGTCTGTGTGTGTGTGTGTGTGTGTGGTTCGCTGACTCCGTGGCCCCAGATTACAGGTGTGTGTTTGTGCGCGTTTGTGTGTGTGTGTGTCTTCGTGTGTGCTTGTGTGTCTGTGTGTGTGAGTCTGTGTGTGTGTTTGTGTGTGTGTGGTTCGCTTACTCCATGGCCCCAGATTACAGGTGTGTGTTTGTGCGTGTGTGTGTCTTAGTGTGTGCTTGTGTGTCTGTGTGTGTGAGTCTGTGTGTGTGTGTGTGTGTGTGTGGTTCGCTTACTCCGTGGCCCCAGATTACAGGTGTGTGTTTGTGCGCGTTTGTGTGTGTGTGTGTCTTCGTGTGTGCTTGTGTGTCTGTGTGTGTGAGTCTGTGTGTGTGTTTGTGTGTGTGTGGTTCGCTTACTCCATGGCCCCAGATTACAGGTGTGTGTTTGTGCGTGTTTGTGTGTGTCTTCGTGTGTGCTTGTGTGTCTGTGTGTGAGTTAGTTTGTTTGTGTGTGTGTGCGTGTGGTTCGCTTACTGCGTGGTCCCTGATTACAGGTGTGCTTGTGTTTGTGTGTGTGTGTCTTTGTGTGTGCTTGTGTGTCTGAGTGTGAGTGAGTTTGTTTGTTTGTGTGTGTCTTTGTGTGTGCTTGTGTGTCTGTGTGTGTGTGTGAGTTTGTTTGTGTGTGTGTGTGTGTGTCTTTGTGTGTGCTTGTGTGTCTGTGTGTGTGTGTGAGAGTTTGTTTGTTTGTGGGTGGGTGGGTGTGTCTTTGTGTGCGCTTGTGTGTCTGTGTGTGTGAGTTTGTGTGTCTTTGTGTGCGCTTGTGTGTCTGTGTGTGTGAGTTTGTTTGTGTGTGTGTGTGTGTGTGTGTGTGTGTGTGTGTGTGTGTGTGTGTGCCTTGTGTGTCTGTGTCTGTGTGAGTTGTGTGTGTCGGTGTGGTTGTGTGTGTGTTTAGGGTTTAGGGTTGGCAAGCGTTTGTGTGAGCTGTGATGGAGCACCGACCCGGCTGACAGACAGGCAGATGATTACAAGTTGTCATACGCTCATACACATACACATAGACACATACGCTCAACACCCCTGCAGGCGATTGTGTGAGCAGTACTGGAAAACCGACCCGGCTGACCGACAGGCATATGATTACAAGCCTCCATACGCTCATAAACATACACATACACATACACATACACACGTACGCTCAACACCCCTGCAGGCGTTTGTGTGAGCTGTGATGGAGCACCGACCCGGCTGATCGACAGACAGATGGTTACAAGCATTCATACGCTCATACTCATACACATGCTCATACACATAGAGACATACCCTCAACACATACCCCTGCAGGCATTTGTGTAAGCTGTGATGGAGCACCTACCCTGCTGACCGACAGGCAGATGATTACAAGCATTCATGCGCTCATACACATACACATACACACATACGCTCAACACCCCTGCAGGCGATTGTGTGAGCAGTACTGGAGCACCGACCCAGCTGACCGACAGGCATATGATGATAAGCCTCCATACGCTCATGCACATGCTCATACACATTGAGACATACCCTCAACACATACCTCTGCAGGCATTTGTGTAAGCTGTGATGGAGCACCTACCCGGCTGACCAACAGGAAGATGGTTACAAGCATGCATGCACTCATACACACACCCATACGCACATACGCTCAACACATACGCTCGACATCCCTGCAGGCGTTTGTGTGAGCAGTACTGGAGCACCGACCCAGCTGACCGACAGGCAGATGGTTACAAGCATGCATGCACTCATACACATACACATACACATACACACATACGCTCAACACCCCTGCAGGCGTTTGTGTGAGCTGTGCTGGAGCACCGACCCAGCTGACCGACAGGCAGATGGTTACAAGCATCCATACGCTCATACACATACACACATACGCTCAACACCTCTGCAGGCGTTTGTGTGAGCTGTGCTGGAGCACCGACCCAGCTGACCGACCCTCCGTGAGCCAGCTGATCTCCACGCTCCGCAACCTCTTGAAATACACCAAGCAGATGGAGCGTTCAGCCAGGCGACACAGCGAATTCATGGTCCCCACCACTTCCCAAGAGCTAGATTATGATCCCCGGCCACAGAGGAAAAGCCATGCAGGCAAAGCAGAGCCGGAGAACCACTTCAAGACTCACCCTCGAGTTTTTAGAAGCCAAAGATGCAAATCCATGGGCAGAAGCAGTGCCTTGGGTTTGGACAACATAGGGCTGCGCTCACGGCTCTCCCGCAGCTTCCAGGTCAGGCAGGAGGCAGCTCCGGAGTCGGATAGTGAGGACACCCTGAGCAGCGAGGAGGAAGAGGAGGTGATCATGATCGGTAACCTTCTTGAATCACGTGCCGATTCACCATGTGTGACTAATGAGGAGAACGTGGTGTTCGATTAGGGCGCAATGGAGGACTCCCCCTTCAGCTGCCCTTCCTGCCCCTACTGCCTTGAAGACTTTTGAGCTATGGAGAAAACGTAGTGTTTGATTAGGGCGCAATGGAGGACTCCCCCTTCAGCTGCCCCTCCTGCCCCTACTTCCTTGAAGACTTGGGCCACTGTTACCAAGGGGGAAAACATTGTGTTTGTTTAGGGCGCAATGGAGGACTCCCCCTTCAGCTGCCCTTCCTGCCCCTACTGTCTTGAAGACTTGTGAGCAATGGAGAAAACGCGGTGTTTGATAAGGTCACAATGGAGGACTCCTCCTTCAGCTGCCTTTCCTGTCCTTACTGCCTTGAAGACTTGGGCCACTGTGACCAATGAGGAAAACGTTGTGTTTGACTAGGTAAAGTCTCCGCGTTGTAAATGTGGTGCTTGATTAGGGAAAGTCTCCGTGTGGTACATGGACCCCCGGCCATATGTTGCACCATGAACTTGAACTTGAACTTGGTTACATAGCTTCAGCCAGCAATTTGCCTGCTCGCCGTCTTCGGCAGTAAAAACAATTATTACCAGAAAATGTAAACTCGAACAAATCACTTTTTTTCTTTTCATTTTTTTCATTGCACCATGAATGATCAGGTCAGGAGAAGGTGCTCTTGACCGGCAGCCTGCTTGAATCATTAACTGAAAACCATGATGAGTAGCTATCCAGAATATGAACTGTTTTGCATCTAGCTAGTATAACAACAACAATAACGACCTGCTTGAATCATAAACTGAACGAACACGATTTGTGGCTAACCAGAATATGAATTGATTTGCATCTAGCAAGTATAACAACAATAATAGACATCCGCTTGAATCATTATTCGCTCCGCTCTATGTATTGCCTCATGTGAATGAAACATGGGTTGAGCCACGTGCCATGAATGCAGCCACGCAAATCTGTCCCCCCCCCCCCCCCCCCCCCCCCCCCCCCCCCCCCTCCCTTTCTCTCACTTACCGTACATGCCTTCAGCTCTCTCATGCCGGCAAAGCTGGGGCTATCCTCCCTCATTACACAAACTCATATCTCAGCTGCAAAGAGAATATATTTCCTCCGGTACCAGCATTCTTTTCACACGACGCATGAAGGAGCCCCTACCGCCTGAAGGGTGACCAGGGTACAACTAAGCGCGCGCGGCAGCGTGGTGCCACGCTGCCTTTTTTAGCCCCTCTGCGCGTTTCGTGCAGCTTTTTCAACCCCATGTGGGCGCAGTGCGCAGTTTTTGCGCTTTTTGCACTAAAAAGCGATGACCAATTTGACGTTTGTGCGCTTTAAGCGCTGACCAATTTGGCAAGAAGTAGTACCCTGAGGGTGACACTTACTATGTCTGCCTTGGTGACTTTCCCCAGCTGCGGCGTATGGGAGGGTCCCCTTGACACCACGCCCCTCCAGGCCTTATCTTTTTTTCCTCCTCCAGGCTTCTCGCACACGAGTGGGCATGCAAATAGTGTGTGTGGCCAGCAGGGTACTTCAAATGGCCAAATTGGCCAGCGCTTTAGCACACTTGAAAACAAAAAACTGCGCTTTGTAGTGCAAAAAGCGCAAAAATTGCTTGCTGCGCCCACAGGGAGTTGCAAAAAACTGCGCTTAAAGCGCAGAGGGAATCAAAAAGTCAGCGCTCAAAAGCGCAAAAGCGCGCGCTTTGAATTACCCTGGTGTGTGGCCAGTATGTTTAATAGCTGGCTAAATACATGGATGGACTGTCGGCACAGTTTCTTTTGTTGGCTGCACGTAGCAGCTTCTAGGTAGCTTCGTTCCCCTGTTCTTGGGCCAGACCTGAAACTTGCTAGTGTGTATGAAATGTAGTGTGCGGCATGATGCGCATTCCCATGCAGCCGACAGCTTTGGGATTCACCGAGTAGCTGGGTATTAGGGCTGGCTGAAGGCTGCTGCACACAGCTCAAAAAAACTGCGGGTGTCGGATGACAAAGGAAATGCACGAGCAGCTCGAGAAATAAGCGGATTACTTATATAGGCTGATGGTCAGTTCACACCAGACTAGAAGGTGACGACAAAGGTGAAGACGAAGACGAATCTGTAGCAGCACCGCATCAGTTCTGACTTCAGCTAGGCAGTAATTGACAGTAACACCAGTCAGGCAGTAATTGACAGTAACACCAGCCTGGTAGTAATTGACAGTAACACCAGCCTGGCAGATATTGACAGTAGCACCAGCCTGGCAGAAATTGACAGTAACACCAGTCTGCCAGGAATTTACAGTAGCACTATAACACCATCCTGGCAGAAATTGACAGTAGCACCATCCTGGCAGTAATTGACAGTAACACCAGTCTGTCAGTAATTGACAGTAACACCAGCCTGGCAGGAATTGACAGTAACACCAGTCTGCCAGGAATTTACAGGAACACTATAACACCAGCCTGGCAGTAATTGACAGTAACACCAGCTTGGCAGGAATTGACAGTAGCACCATCCAGGCAGTAATTGACAGTAACACCAGTCTGGCAGTAATTGACAGTAACACCAGCCTGGCAGGAATTGACAGTAGCACCATCCAGGCAGTAATTGACAGTAACACCAGTCTGGCAGTAATTGACAGTAACACCAGCCTGGCAGGAATTGACAGTAGCACCATCCAGGCAGTAATTGACAGTAACACCAGTCTGGCAGTAATTGACAGTAACACCAGCCTGGCAGGAATTGACAGTTACACCAGCCTGTCAGTAATTGACAGTAACACCAGCCTGGCAGGAATTGACAGTAACACCAGCCTGGCAGGAATTGACAGTAACACCAGCCTGGCAGGAATTGACAGTAACACCAGGGGAACACCAAGAACTATTTTGTCAACAAGGGTTATTGTAGTACGTATGTTACAGTCTAGGGTAGGCGAAATAGGCTGAAGGGACTTGCCCAAGCAAGATAGAAAGGGCTAAAGATAAAAAGCATTGATGAACTGAACCCCAAACAATCGTTCAATCAATGTGAGCCCTGTGTTCGTGCTACAGTGATAATTTAATTATACAATTATAATTATTGTTACCATCGCAAAATTGAAATACTACAATTAACATCATCCATGAGGCCATTGTCTTCGCCATATTGTAAACCGCCCGAATTCATATTTGCGTTGTTTTAATGGGTCTAAGTATTTAATGGGGGGAGGGGGGGGGGGGGGCAGCCTTCAGGATTTAGAGGCTTGCCATTAGCAGTATTTTACTACTCCTGTTCAAGATAACATTTCCCCGGGTAATTACCGTAATTTCACTGCCCAATACGGGCGAGCCGCGGAATTGTTGGCTGGAGCCATATAACCGTGTTCGAGTTTAGACATTGAGAATACTGAGAAGACACAATTAAAGTTGAGCCGAAGAATTCATGTTATGATTTATGAAGTACTGTCCAACCTTCACCTGCCCCCCCCCCCCCCCCCCCCCACCGCGCCTGGGCCCCTCCCTTGGCCTCGTAAACCCACTCTCCACCCGTCTCCACCCGTCCTACCTCGGACCGCTCGAACCTCGCCGCCAATTTCGAACCCACTCTCCACCAATTTTCCGCGCAGCGCCTAGGACGTGTCACTTACGAAGTTGCTCCAAGAAAATACAGGCCTCAGCTGTCCCAACTCCCACAAACCGACTTAGAAAGCCACGCATTTCGTCTAAAACTGCGCTGCTCGGAATATTAAACAGTCAGATGCGTACGTTTTCATATGCGCTTTCATCATAATTAAATTCGTTTGTTCGCGTAGGTCGAAATCCTTCCAAACCGCACTACGTTGCGCATCGCAGCGCGCTCTTACCCTTGCACAGCCCAGCCTAGTCTCTGTACGCTCTTCATCTTGCTTCGATAACCCTGTCGCCGTGCGCTATGCCGTAGGGACTTCGTGACAGAGGTGACTGCACAAAAGGCCCTTCGGGGTCAATTCATCAGCTCGCAAGCCCATCTAGGAAGTGCGCCTTAATTCAATATCTGAAGGTCTGTATGTACGGCGGCGGCGGGGGGGGGGGGGGGGGGGGGGGGGGGGGGGGGGGGGTGGAAGGTGATTGGGGGGGCAAGGTGGACAGATGGGTGGGTAGGGGGGAGGGAGGGGTGGAGAGGGGAGAAGCAGGGGAGGGAGGAAGAGGGGGGAGGGGGGAGTTTAGGTATGTGTAGGGGGTGGGGGGTTGTAAATGGAGTATGAACACAGTATGAATGGAGTATGAACAGTATATGCATACAGTATGAATGGTGAGTGCACGGAGTGTGAGTGGAGTATGAACAGAGTGTGAATGGAGTAGGAACATTGTATGCATACAGTATGAGTGGTGAATGCATGGAGTGTGAGTGGAGTATGAACAGAGTGTGGATGGAGTAGGAACATTGGTATGCGTACTGTATGAATTGTGAATGCATGGAGTGTGAGTGGAGTATGAGCAGAGTGTGAATGGAGTATGAACAGTGTATGCATACAGTATGAATGGTGAATGCATGGAGTGTGAGTGGAGTATGAACAGAGTGTGAATGGAGTATGACAACTGTATGCATACAGTATGAATGGTGAATGCGCGGAGTGTGAGTGGAGTATGAACAGAGTGTGGATGGAGTAGGAACATTGTACGCATACAGTATGAATGTTGTATGCATGGAGTGTGAATGAAGTATGAAAAATGTATGCGTACAGTATGAACAGAGTGTGAATGGAGCATGAACAGAGTGTGAACAGAGTGTGAATGGAGTATGAGACGAGAATGCATGGAGTGTGAATGGAATATGAACAAAGCATAAACGCCGCATGAACAAACAGAGAACAGAGGATGAACGGAGTAGTACAAACTGAAAGAGCACATGTTAGAAGTGACGGGGTCCGTCGGTATTTGTTCTTAAAGGATGCAAGACTTGCTCATTGTTCCCATGCGCCAACCTAACATCAAGCCAAGCCACCTGTATGTTGATTGTCAACAGGTTGAACAGGGAGAACAGTGCGCAAGCAGTGTGAGTGCAACCTAACATCAAGCCAAGCCACCTGTATGTTGATTGTCAACGGGTTGAACAGGGAGAACAGTGCGCAAGCAGTGTGAGTGCAACCTAACATCAAGCCAAGCCACCTGTATGTTGATTGTCAACGGGTTGAACAGGGAGAACAGTGCGCAAGCAGTGTGAGTGCAACCTAACATCAAGCCAAGCCACCTGTATGTTGATTGTCAACGGGTTGAACAGGGAGAACAGTGCGCAAGCTGTGTGAGTGCAACCTAACATCAAGCCAAGCCACCTGTATGTTGATTGTCAACGGGTTGAACAGGGAGAACAGTGCGCAAGCAGTGTGAGCGCAACCTAACATCAAGCCAAGCCACCTGTATGTTGATTGTCAACGGGTTGATGCAAGACTTGCCCTTTGTTCCCCTGCGCCAGTGTTTGGTTCTGCACCACTGACCTTGACCTGCCCTGTCTCATGCTCCAGACCTGAGACTGCACAATGGAGGACTCCCCCTTCAGCTGCCCTTCCTGCCCCTACTGCCTTGAAGACTTGGGCCACTGTGGGGGCCCTACGACACTACCCTGCGGCCACAATGGATGCTTGGAATGCTTCACAATCATTGTTAACAGCCGCGATCCGTCCTGCCCGCTGTGCCGCATTCCGCTGGACCCCAACGTCCCCCTCAAGCAGAACAGGCAGTTCAAAGAGGTGCTTGAAGTGCTGGACCGGCTGGCCTCATTGGTGTCTGAGCTATGTCTAGGCACTGCCCCCTCCCCCTTGCTCACGAACTGCGACGAGCCCTCCTCCGCACCCACCTCAAGTGACCAGTCCAGGGCGGAGGAAGAGTGCAAGTGGCCCCTTCACCCTGACCGCTTGTGCCAAGCTTGTGAGGCAGGAGACTTGCAGGGTGTAGAATCACTGTTTAGGAGAGGGAGGGAGGAGACGTTTTCATGTTCAGATTATCATCGAGCCCTGCACGCTGCAGCTAAGAGGGGCCACTTGGAGTGCTTGAGAGCTATCCTTGAGCGTGTTGCTAGCCTGCTTGGACCTTCTGCCCCTGCCAACATGGTGGACCTGAAGGTAGCGTGGGCTAGGAGATCAGCCTTGCATGAAGCTGCGGTGTCAGGTCAGCGTGGCTGTGTGGCGGCCCTCCTAGAAGCAGAAGCCAAGTCAGATGAGGTGGATTCAATGGGGGACAGCCCTCTGATGTCAGCTACAGAAAGAGGGGATGTAGAGTGCGCCCTCCTCCTCCTCAGTGCCGGTGCTCACTTCCCCACTAACACTATTGTGGCGCACCAAGGAGCCTCACCTGGGGCAGTAGCTACCAAACCCATTTGTGTGGGGTGGACGCTACTGCATTTTGCATCTTGGGGGGTGCCTGTGCGTCATCTCAAGGCCACTCTCAAGCGGGGTGTTGTGTTGTTTGAGGCAGCAGGGCCTGATGGGAAGAGTCCCCGCTTTAACAGCGCATCATTTCTGTCCCACTTGAAGCCCTCGGATAGTGTGGTTTCTGCGCTGCTGTCCTACAGCAGCGGTGTGTCAGTGAACACCAAGGACATCATGGGCATGACTCCTCTGCACCTGGCAGCCTCAGGTGGCCAGGCAGCTCATATCAGCGCCCTGTTGTCCAATGGTGCGACAGCAGAGGCACGTGATGCGTTTAGGAGAACGCCCCTGCACCATGCAGCTAGGCAGGGTCACTTGCCCTGTGTGTTGGCTCTCCTCGACCATGGGGCCTTGGTGGACGCGCAGTCTACGGATGGACACATGGCATTGCATGAGGCTGTTGATAATGGACGTGTCCATTGCTACGCCACCCTCTTGAGCCGGGGTGCCCAGATGGGCACTCAAACCAATTGTGGGTGGACCCCTCTGCATCTGGCGGTGATCCGGGGATCTGCGCTCAGCTGTACTGCTCTCCTAGACCTTGGGGCCAAGGTGGACGTCCAGGGTTACTGTGGCTGGGCCCCCTTGCACGTGGCTGCAGGCAGTGGAGAGACCGGCTGTTTGTCAGCCCTCCTGGATAAGGGGGCACCTTTGTGTGCTGTGGATGAAGCTGGATCTACTCCCCTGCACCGCGCCGCATCCGGTGGTCATCTGAGCTGTGTGACCCTTCTCCTAGGTAATGGAGCAGGTGTGAATGAAGTAGGGTCGTGTGGTATGACAGCCTTACATGAAGCTACCAGCCATGGGCATACTCAATGTGCGAAGCTTCTCCTTTCAATGGGAGCGCGTGCGGATGTGCGCCGCCCAGAGGGATTGACTCCCTTGCACTGCGCTGCAAGCAGGGGGCATGCAGAGTGCGTACGATTACTCCTGGAGCATGATGGAGTGGACGTTGATGCCCGCAGCCAAGATGGAATGACGCCCCTGTTGTACGCTGCAAGCGCTGGAAGCTTAGATTGTGTGATGGCTGTCCTGAATAAAGGGGGCGCGGTTGGTGCTACAGACAATGGACTGCGCACGGCACTGCACCATGCTGCTGACCGTGACTGTGTGCTTGCCCTCCTGGCCCATGGGGCCAAGGTTTCTGCTAAGGCAGAAGATGGATCCACTCCCTTGCATCATGCAGCCAGCCTGGGATCTGCAGGTATCTTGACAGCTCTTCTCAGCAACCGGGCAAAGACAGATGTGAAGTGCAAGGGAGGACTGACTCCATTGCACGTGGCCGCGCACACGGGGTGTGCACAGAGTGTGACTGCTCTCCTGCAGAATGGAGCCAATGTGAATGCCATGAGTGTCGACGCTCTGACGCCATTGCATGTGGCTGCTCATCACAAACACTTTGAGTGCCTTGTGGCTCTCCTGGACAAGGGGGCCAAGGTGAATGCTCGGGGCAAGGACGCATGGAGTGCTTTGCACTATGCTGTGATGCCCATGTCGAAGACGCCGGTAGCCTGCGCTATGACTCTGCTGCGCAAGGGTGCAAGAGTAGCACCAATGCCTGATGGAATCCCACGTGTGCACTAGGTTGCTGTCAGGGGACGGTGGGCTGAAGGCGACACTCAGGACTCTTCTCACCTACATCACCCGCACCCGTCTGCAACCAGTGATGATGTGCATTGTGTTGTGGCTCTCCTGGACAAGGGAGCAAAGGTGGATGCTCAGTCTGTGGATGGAATTTCCTCCCTACATCAGGCCGCAATCGTGGGGAAGGTTGATTGTGTGCAGGCCCTCATGGACAGGGGAGCCAAAATAGATGTTCCGGCCAAAGGTGGATTGACTCCCTTGCACCAGGCGGCAGAGGCTGGACACAGAGATTGTGATAGCTCTCCTCAAGAAAATGCACATGGAAGATGTTCTTATGTGCAAGGCAGATGTTCAGACCAAAGAAGGATTGGCACCCTTGCATATGGCCGCAAGGGCGGGTCACACTGAGTGTATAGATGCGCTCCTGGCTATGAATGCCAAGGTGGATGTTCAGACCAAAGATGGAAGGACAGCTTTGCATGTTGCTGCTCAAGAGGGACATGCTGAATGTGTGAAGGCTCTGGTGTTCAGTCTAAGCGCAGTATACACTACGGACCAGGATGGACGCACAGCTTTGCATTTTGCCGCTGATGGGGGACATGTAGCCTGTGTGGAGGCTCTCTTATACCCGGGTGTAGCCAACGTGGATGCTCAAGACCACAAAGAAGTAGCTCCCCTGCACCTGGCTGCCCACAGAGGACACCTAGCTTGTGTGAAGGCTCTCCTGGAGCGTGGAGCCACGTCAGGAGCTCAGGAGTGGCAGGGAATGACTGCCTTGCATCTGGCTGCACAGGAGGGAAACACAGAATGTGTGTTGGCTCTCCTGGACAGTGGAGTCATAGCAGACGTAGAGAACGGGTTTGGATTGACTCCCTTGCAGGTCTGTGCTGCTCAGGGGCACGCAGAATGCGTGAATGCTTTGCTGAGCAGTGGAGCCATGGTAGAAGCACTGTTTCAGTTTTGGGCTACGCATGGCAGCTTCCATCCAGATCCATTTGCCAAGCACTGTGTCGAGCCCAGATCTGTCATCTGCATTGGAATGCCTATCGTGTCAGCTTCCAGACACACTACCTAGCTTCAGGTTTGGCCCAAGGACGCATAAAGGGAGCTGCCTAGAACCTGCTACGCGTATCCCCCAAAATAGACTGTGGGTAGAAGCTGGGGACAAGCAGGGAAAGCCTCACTTGCATTGGGCTGCTGAATGGTGACACACAGACTGTGTAAAGGCTCTCCTGGACAGTGGAGCCATCCATGGTGGATGCTGGGGACACGTAGAGATTGACTCCCTTGCATTGGGCTGCTGCATGGTGACACACAGACTGTGTAAAGGCTCTCCTGGACAGTGGAGCCATCCATGGTGGATGCTGGGGACACGTAGAGATTGACTCCCTTGCATTGGGCTGCTGCATGGTGACACACAGACTGTGTGAAGGCTGTCTAGGACAGTGGAGCCATGGTAGAAGCAGGCAAAGACTCCCTCGCATTGGGCTGCTGCATTGGGACACACAGACTGTGTGAAGGCTCTCCTGGACAGTGGAGCCATGGTAGAAGCTGGGTAGAAGCAGGCAAAGACTCCCTTGCATTGGGCTGCTGCATTGGGACACACAGACTGTGTGAAGGCTCTCCTGGACAGTGGAGCGACCGTAGGAGCTGATGATATAAACGGAATGGTTCCCTCACACTTGGCTGCTTCTATAGGACATGCAGAATGTGTGAGGACTCTCCTGGAGAGCGGATTGCGTGATTGTAGGAGCTAAGGATAAGCACAGAAAGGCTCTCTTGCATTTGGCTGCTTCTATGGGACATGCAGAATGTGTGAGGGCTTTCCTGGAGAGTGGATTGAGCGACTGTAGGAGCTAAGGATAAGCACAGAAAGGCCACCTTGCATTTAGCTGCGTCTATGGGACATGCAAAATGTGTGAGGGCTTTCCTGGAGAGTGGATTGCACGATTGTAGGAGCTGAGGATATCTACGGAATGGTTCCCTCACATTTGGCTGCTTCTGTGGGACATACAGAATGTGTGAGGACTCTCTTGGAGAGTGGAGCGATTTGGGGAGCTGAGGATATGTGGAAAGGTTCCCTTGCATTGGGCTGCTGAAAACGGACATTACAAAAACATTGCATGTAGATAGTTTTCTCTACAGCTTGTAGGGCAGCGTGGATAGATGGGATAGGAAAATGACCCCAAAATGTTCCCTCCCCAAAGTGGAAAAAAACCCGGAAAGTAAAAAGTAAAAGTGCTGTATAAAAGGCAAAACCGCAAAACCGGAGTTTTTTTGAACAAAAGAAAAAGTGCGATATTCGAAAATTGCCCAAAACATGCATCGGAAGGGTAAAAACAGAGTTCTGGTAATGCCAGCACATTTCAGGAAGGCCATTGTCCTACCCTGATGGGAAGAACTGCTTGTTTTTATTATAGACTATGGATCAGGGTACTACAAAGCGCACGCGGCAGCGCGATTTCGCGCACGCATTTTGAGCCCCTCTGCGCATTTCACGCAGTTTTTCAACCCCCTGTGCGCGCGCTTTTTGCACTAAAAAGCGCTGACCAATTTGACGTTGGTGCGCTTTCCTAAGCGCTGACCAATTCGGCAAGAAGTAGTACCCTGTGTACCAATTGTCTACCTGATTCAGATGTCTGATTGGTACACTGCAATATGCAAAGCAGATGCACTTGTTGGTGAGAGATACCAACCCACGACCAAACGAGCATTCACCACTACCCCTGTTGACCACAGCAGACAAGCTCCCTGCCATGGTCGTTAGAGGCTGAATCTGACGGGAATCACGTTATGTTATGGAGCCCGCAGCGTACCAATCGTCTATCTGATTCAGATGCCTGATTGGCAATTTGTTTCAGTACGAATTCAGTACGAATTCAGTACGAATTCGGTACGATTTGTTTCAGTACAAAGTGACGGGAATCACGTTATGTTATGGAGCCCGCAGCGTACCAATTGTCTATCTGATTCAGATGCCTGATTGGTACACTGCCGGCTTCATAACACGACCCGCGCCACAGGCATCCTACACGCCACACCAAACCCAAAAATAACCAGCCCTAGCCAACTGGCGTTCGATAAAGGCGATCGGGGTATTTTTCTGCATCAATGCGGGCAGTCAATAACCACCCCAAGCCAACTGGCGTTAGTTAAGGGCTGTCACGGTTTTTGTCTGAATCCATGCAGGCAATCAAGTACCACCAACTGTCGTTAGATCAGGACGGTCACGGTATTTTTCTGGATCAATGCATGCAATCTATAAACACAGTCGTCTAGCCATTGGATAGTTGGAAGCAGGGTTATTCAAAACGTTACTTTTCACATCTCAAACGCATACATTGGTGGGTCTCTTATGTTCCCAGCATAATTGAAATTGAAATTGAAATTGTTACATCCGTGTAGAACCGTTACTCGCAGGACGTGAAGTCAAGGACACCATAGCGTAAGCCGGAGCTAGCTATAGTCACCGTAGGACCATCTCAGTAAAAAGAATTACCAACCACATTATTATGTTGCCAGCATATGTTATATCGCATAAGTGTCCAGTTGAGTTAGGAGACCGCTCCCCACCCACGTACGACGGGCTCCCTTAACACCACGCCCCACCAGGCGTTATCATTACCTTTTTATCGCATAAGTCGGCATGGACATATGGGCAGAGTCCCCTAAACTTGTAACACAAATTTACGTTGCACCTATCTATATTTGCCTTGATCACACATGTGATATCACAAAACAAAATGAAAATCTACGTTTTGAGGCATGTTACACTTGAACTTCGACTTGGTTACATATCTCCATCTAGAAATTTGGCTGCAAGCCGTCTTCGGCAGAATATATGTATGTATGTATATATGTATGTATGCATGTTGTTAAAGTACAGGGGTAGGCCAAATAGGCTATAGGGACTTGCCCAACCGTTTAGGAAGGGCTTAACAGGAAAAATAACTGCTGGGCTGACCCCCAAACAATCGTTTTACCAACAGGGGCCCCGAGTTCGTGCTACATTGATCATTTAAGTATACAATATGAAGGTCTGAACCCATATGCTCATCTATTCAATATCTATGTACGACGCCCTGAACCCAGATATCCATCCGAGGCCGTGTGTCCCAGCGGCTATGAACTCTCCCTCTAGATCAGCCCCAGGAGCAAACACCATCTTCTTGAGCCAGCACTGGCGGTAGCTCTCCTCTCCACCAACTCGACAGCCTGAAGGGTCGTTGCACCACATCCAAACATTGCAAAGCTGCATACAGGTTCCACATGTGGTTGAGTGACAGAGCAAGTAGTGCACCATTAAGCTTTGCGAGCGCTTTTTCAGTGCTTTTTCGTTTTAGCCCCTCCTGCCATGGTTGGGCAAGTCCCTTCAGCTTATCTGGCTTACTGCTGGACTGTAACAAAATACACACATTTAGGTAAAAATACTGTAACAAAATACAAAATAATAAAATACTGCAACAAAATACTGTAACAAATACTGTAACAAAATACAAAATACTGTAACAAATACTGTAACAAAATACAAAATACTGTAACAAAATACTGTAACAAATACTGTAACAAAATACAAAATACTGTAACAAAATACTGTAACAAAATACAAAATACTGCAATAAAATACTGTAACAAATACTGTAACAAAATACTGTAACAAATACTGTAACAAAATACTGTAACAAAATACACACATTTAGGTAGCAGGTTGCAAGCAAGATAAGGCAGTGCAACGAGCAGAATGAACAAAGCAGGTATGCGCTCAAGGTGCTTGTTTTATTAAGGCATGGAGTGTTGTTTGCAGGTTACAGACGTAGGGTACTGGTTCACCAACAGACACCAGCCTTAAGGATCATCTGCACAAAAAGGCACAAACAAATAGCAGAAAAAGCGCAGGAAAAAATACCAGTTGCGCATAGAAAGCGCATTTTTGTTTTTAGTAGCGCTTTTTTGGCAACGAGCAATTTTATTTTGGCCCGTGCACGTAGCGCGCAGTTTTATTTTGGCCTGTGCACGTAGCGTGCAGTTTTATTTTGGCCTGTGCACGTAGCGTGCAGTTTTATTTTGGCCTGTGCACGTAGCGTGCAGTTTTATTTTTGGCATGTGCGCTTAAGCGCTGGTAAATTTGGCAATAAGTAGTACCCTGGCCCCACGTTTCCTTGGGTTGATGCCACCATGTAAATGCCAATTCCAATGCACGTGCAAATGCAAACAGAGCCAACCAAGGAATCTGGGCGCCCACTGTAAAACATCTTGAAAGAAAGAAAGGAGACTTTTTGTTTACTGCCGAAGACGGCGAGCTGGATGAAGCTACAGGACCACATATTGGCATTGCGCACATGGCAGTCAGTATGCGGCTTACATTTGTACTGCATGTGGCATGATTGTGTACTGTATGCAGCATGCAGGTGTACAGATTTAGGGAAGCAAACCTCACCAGAATAGATAGGGATGGCCTGCAATAGTATCATGTGTGCGATCACTGCCCTTTATTTAAACATGGCTGTTACTCGTCAAATTCAAATTTAAATTCAAATTTAAATTCAAATTAAACTTGGTCTCTAATACCACCAGGCAGTCAGGCGCACCTCAAAACAAGCGAAACTTAAGATGGGCGCACATGGCCCACATGGTCAACCTCACCTTAGTCTCGGCACACATGGCGCACGTGGTCAACATCACCTTGGTCTCTGCACACATGGCGCACATGGTCAACCTCACCTTGGTCTCTGCTCACATGGCGCACATGGTCAACCTCACCTTGGTCTCTGCACACATGGCGCACATGGTCAACCTCACCTTGGTCTCTGCACACATGGCGCACATGGTCAACCTCACCTTGGTCTCTGCACACATGGCGCACATGGTCAACCTCACCTTGGTCTCTGCACACATGGCGCACATGGTCAACCTCACCGTGGTCTTTGCACACATGGCGCACATGGTCAACCTCACCGTGGTCTCTGCACACATGGCGCATATGGTCAACCTCACCGTGGTCTCTGCACACATGGCGCACATGGTCAACCTCACCTTGGTCTCGGCACACATGGCGCAACACTTTTCAGCTGAGCTCTGGTAGTTCAGATCTCCCAAGGGATCAAGGACAGTTCCTGACGTTTCCTGCATTAAAGTACGCAGTATGCAGTAGGTGTGTTGCAGTCCAGGGGTAGGCCAAATAGGCTAAAGAGACTTGCCCAACCGTGATAGAAAGGGCTTAAAAAGAAATCAAATTGATGAACTGAATCCCATGCTATGTACATGATGATTTTATTTGGCTGTAATTTTGCCATGCTGTAGTGCCACTCAGGGTACTACAAAGCGCGCTCGGCAGTGCGATTTTGCGCACACTTTTTGAGCCCCACTGCGCTTTTTTACCTCCCTGTGGGCACAGCGCGCAGTTTTTGCGCTTTTTGCACAACAAAGTGCAAAAAGTGCAGGAAAGCAGAGCACGATTGTGGAAACTGACATGAATGTACTTACGAAGTACAGCAAAGCAGAGCATGATTGTGTAAACTGACAGTAATGTACTTTCGAAGTACAGGAAAGAAGAGCATGATTGTAGAAACTGACAGTAACGTACTTCCGAAGTACAGCAAAGCAGAGCATGATTGTGGAAACTGACAGTAATGTACTTCCGAAGTACAGGAACGCAGAGCTTGATTGTGGAAACTGACAGTAACGTACTTCCGAAGTACAGGAACGCAGAGCATGATTGTGGAAACTGACAGTAACGTACTTCGGAAGTACAGGAACGCAGAGCTTGATTGTGGAAACTGACAGTAACGTACTTCCAAAGTACAGGAACGCAGAGCTTGATTGTGGAAACTGACAGTAACGTACTTCTGAAGTACAGGAAAGCAGAGCTTGATTGTGGAAACTGACAGTAACGTACTCCCGAAGTACAGGAACGCAGAGCTTGATTGTGGAAACTGACAGTAACGTACTTCCGAAGTACAGGAACGCAGAGCTTGATTGTGGAAACTGACAGTAACGTACTTCCGAAGTACAGGAAGGAAGAGCATGATTGTGGAGACCGACAGTGATGTACATACAAAGTACAGGGAAGCAGAGCACGATTGTAGAAACTGACAGTAGTGTACTTACGAAGTACAAGAAAGCAGAGTACGATTGGAGAAACTGACATTAATGTACTTACAAAGTACAATAACGCAGAGCATGATTGCGGAAACTGACAGTAATGTACTTCCGAAGTACAGGAAAGAAGAGCAGGATTGTGGAAACTGACAGTATTGTACTTCCTAAGTACAGGAAAGCAGAGCATGGTTGTGGAAACTGACAATAATGTACTTACGAAGTACAGGAACGCAGAGCTTGATCGAAGAATCTGACAGTAATGTACTCACAAAGTACAGGAAAGCAGAGCATGATTGTGGATTTGACAGTAATGTACTTACGAAGTACAGGAAAGCAGAGCATGATTGTATAATCTGACAGTAATGTACTTACAATGTACAGGAACGCAGAGCTTGATTGTGTAATCCAACAGTAATGTACTCACGAGGTACAGGAAAGCAGAGCATCATTTCGTAATGTTGCAGTAATGTACTTACGAAGTTCAGGAAAACAGAGCACGATTGTGGAAACTGACAATAATGTACTTACGAAGTCCAGGAAAGCAGAGCACGATTGTGGACACTGATAGAACTGTACATTCAAAGTACAAGAAAACAGAGCATGATTGTCGAAACTGACAGTAAGGTACTTACGATGTACATGAAAGCAGAGCATGACTGTGGAAACTGACAATAATGTACTTCTGAAGTACAGGAAAGCAGAGCATGGTTGTGGAAACTGACAGTACTGTACTTACGAATTCCAAGAAAGCAGAGCACCATTGAGGAAACTGACAATAATGTACTTACAAAGTACAGGAAAGCAGAGCATGATTGTGGCAACTGACAGTAATGTACTTCCAAAGTACATGAAAGCAGAGCACCATAGAGGAAATTGAAAATAATGTACTTACAAAGTCCAGCAAAGCAGAGCATGATTGTGGACACTGACAATAATGTGCTTACAAAGTACAGGAAAGCAGAGCATGATTGTGTAATGCGGCAGTAATGTACTTAAGAAGTACAGAAAAACAGAGCACGATTGAGGAAACTGACAGTATGTACATGCGAAGTACAGGAAAGCAGAGCACCATTGAGGAAACTGACAATAATGTACTCACGAAGTCCAGGAAAGCAGAGCACCCTTGAGGAAACTGACAATAATGTACTTACGAAGTCCAGGAAAGCAGTGCATGATTGTGGAAACTGACAGTAATGTACGGATTCATCTCCAACCTCGCTGCTCTGGCATGTTGATCGATCAAATTCGCATCTGGGGGGACTGTCTTTCTCAACTGGGTGCTCCCAAAACGTTTCCAGATTGGCGCAGCAGGAGCCCTGGATTAGGTGGGTTGGGGGTGGGTGGGTGATGGAGGATGAGTGGGTTGGGGGTGGGTGGGTGGATGGATGGCGGCTGCTTGGTTTTTGGGTGTGGGTCGGTGGCTGGTCTTCTGCATCCTTTTGTGTTTTGGTTTGGGTTTGTGTCTGGCTGCTGAATTTGTTTGTGGGTTGGTCTTTGTCTTTTGCGTCTCTTTTGTTTGGTGGATTTTTTGTGCTGTCGGTCTTAGTGGTTTGTGTCTTCGTGGTTGTGGCTTTTCTGCTTATGGTTGGGTGGATGGGAGTCTGCGTTGTTTTTATTTGTGTTTTGGTTGCTGGCGTCCTGCTTATTCTTTTGTGTTGTGTTCTTGTTCCCTTTTCTGCTTCGTGTTTGGGTTATTATTTGTTGTTTTTCTTGTTCTTCTTCGTTTTTTTGTTTTTTGTTTCCTTTGCTTCTTCTTTTTTTCTTTCGTTCTTTTTTGGTTCTTTGCTTTGTCTTTTGTTGTGTTTTTGTTTTTTTTGCTTTTCTGCTGTGTTTTTTTGGTGTGTTTGTTTTTCTTTTCTTCTTCTTGGGGTGTTGGCTTTTCGCTGCTTTGTTTGGGTTTGCTCGTGGGTTTAGGGTTGAATCGGGTGGGTTGGGGGTGATCAGTGGGTTGGGATGCATCACGGTGGTTGGAGGTGGATCCGATTGGTTTGAATGCCTAGTGGTTAGGTGCATAAGGTGGGTTGGGGTGCATAAGGTGGGTTAGGGTGCATAAGGTGGGTTAGGGTGCATAAGGTGGGTTAGGGTGCATAAGGTGGGTTAGGGTGCATAAGGTGGGTTAGGGTGCATAAGGTGGGTTAGGGTGCATAAGGTGGGTTAGGGTGCATAAGGTGGGTTAGGGTGCATAAGGTGGGTTAGGGTGCATAAGGTGGGTTAGGGTGCATAAGGTGGGTTAGGGTGCATAAGGTGGGTTGGGGTGCATCATGTGGGTTTCTGTGCATAAGGGGTTGTTTAGGTGCATAAGGTGGGAATGGTGCATAAGGTGGTTTAGTGCATCAGTGGGTTAGGGTGCATAAGGTGTGGTTAGGGTCCAGGTGGGTTATGGTGCAACAGGTAGTTTTAGGGTGCATAAGGTGGGTTAGGGTGGGTGCATAGGTGGGTTAGGGTGCATAAGGTGGGTTAGGGTGCATAAGGTTGGTTAGGGTGCATAAGGTGGGTTAGGGTGCATAAGGTGGGTTAGGGTGCATAAGGTGTTTAAAGTAGTGCAATAAGGTGGGTTAGGGTGCATAAGGTGGTTGGGGTCATAAGTTTGTGTGTTAGGGTGGCATAAGGGGGTTAGGTTCAAATAATGGGGGTTAGGTGATCATAAGGTGGGTTTGGGGTGCATAGGTGGTTGGGGTGCATAAGTTGTGTTAGGGTGCGCATAAGGTGGGTTAGGGTGCATAGGGTGGGTTAGGGTGCATAAGGTGGGTTTAAGGGTGCAATAAGGTGGGTTAAGGTGCATAAGGTTGGGTTTCGGGTGATAAGGTGGGGTTGGTGCATAAGATGGGTTAGGGTGCATAAGGTGGGTTAGGGTGCAGAAGGTGGGTTAGGGTGCCATAGGGGGGTTTTTAGGGTGCTAAGGTGGGTTTAGGGTGGCAATAGGTGGGTTAGGGTGCATAATTTGGTTATGGTGCATAGTGGGTTAGGGTGCATAAGGTGGGTTAGGGTGCATAAATGTGAGGTTGGGGTGCAATAGGTGGGTTAGGGTGCATAAGGTGGGTTAGGGTGCATAAGGTGGGTTAGGGTGCATAAGGTGGGTTAGGGTGCATAAGGTGGGTTAGGGTGCATAAGGTGGGTTAGGGTGCATAAGGTGGGTTAGGGTGCATTAAAAAAAAAAGGGGTGGTTTTGGGGGGTGCAAGGTGGGTTAGGGTGGCATACGTTGGGTTAGGGTGCATAATGTGGGTTATGTGCATAAGTGGTTACAAGTGCATAATGTGGTTGGGGTCATAAGGTGGGTTAGGGTGCATAAGGGTGGGTTAGGGTGCCATAAGATGGTTAGGGTGCATAAGTTGGTTGGGTGCATAAGTGGGTTAGGTTGTCATAAGGTTGGGTTAGGTTCGTAAGGTGGGTTAGGTGCATAAAGTGGGTTAGGGTGCATAGGTGGGTTTAGGGTGCATAGGTGGTTGTGTTCATAAGTGGGTTAGGGTGCATAAGGTGGGTTAAGGGTGCATAAGGTGGGTTAGGGTGCATAAGGGTGGGTTTGGGGTGCAATAAGGTGGGGTTAGGGTGCTAAGGTGGTTAAGGGTTCTAAGGGTGGGTTAGGGTGCATAAGGTGGGTGGGGGGTGCTAAGGTGGGTTAGGTGCATAGGTGGTTAGGTGGCATAAGGTGGGTTAGGGTGCATAAGGTGGGGTTTAGGGGGCTAAGGTGGGTTTATGGGCATAGGTTGGTTAGGGTGCATAAGGTGGTTAGGTGCATAAGGTGGTTAGGGTGCATAATGTGGGTTAGGGGTGGCATAAGGTGGTTAAAGTGGCATAGGTGGGTTATGGTGCCATAAGGTGGGTTTGGGGTGTATAAGGTGTTGGGTTAGGGTGCATAAGGTGGGTTAGGGTGCATAAGGTGGGTTAGGGTGCATAAGGTGGTTTGGGTGGCATAAGGTGGGTTGGGGTCATAAGGTGGGTTTAGGGTGCATAAGTGTGGTTCGGGTGCATAAGGGGGTTAGTGGGCATACGTTTTGTTTAGGTTTGCTATGGTGGGTTAGGGGATTGCATAAGGGGGGTTAGGTGAATAAGTGGTTGGTGCAATAAGTGGTTTCAGGGTGCCTAAGGTGGGTTTAGGGGGCATAATGTGGGTTATGGTGGCATAAGGTGGGTAGGGTGCATAAGGTTGGTTAGGGTGCATAAGGGGTTAGGGTCATAGTGGGTTAGGGTGCCAAGGGTGGGTTAGGTGCATACGGTGGGTTAGGGTGCACTACGGAGTGGGTTTGGTTGCATAAGGTGGGTTCTGTTTGCCTAAGTGTGTAGTGTGGCATAAGTGGGTAGGGTTCAAACAACACCCCCCATACGTTGGGTTATGTTGCATAAGGTGTGTGTTGGGGTGCATAATTTTGGTTCGTGTGCATAAGGTGGTTAGGGTGCATCAGGTGGGTTGGGGTGTCATAGGTGGGTTAGGGGCATAACGTTGGTTAGGGTGATAAGTGGGTTGGGTGCATAAGGTGGTTTAAAGAAAGAAATTGCAATAAGGTGGCTATGTTATTGGTGCATAAGGTGGTAGGTGCG
>JACBWV010000855.1:49811-88272 GCA_013435795.1 Chlamydomonas sp. ICE-L | reverse complement strand
AACGCTAACGGTAACCTACCCCGTCTCGATCCTTGCAGTGTCTCGAAACCCTCGAAAAAAATGGGCCATGGCGATCACAAGGCAAAGCCGCTTACTAAGCCCAAGCCTGTACCCCTCCCGAAGCTGCTTACTACGCCGCTTGCATCTGCCCAGAAGCCGCCTACTAAGCCCAAGGCGCGGACGACACCAGCAGCTGGAGTTTCAGCAGTTTCGGCAGTACAAAACCCTGTCCTTAGTACAGCTGCACCTACGGAGCCAGCTCAGATCACGCCCCCGCGCGCTACGGGATCTGCGAGTTCACGATCTCTTCCAACGTGGGTACTGCCATCAGTGCGAAGTACAGTCCACGTCGTACCACCTACTCCGGCTCCCACCAAGAAACGGCAGGCCGAGCAACGTGCCCCCGGCCCCGGTCTACAGTCGCCCCCCTCCAAGAAGCAGCAGACCGAGCCACGTGTCTCCGACCTTCTACAACAGGCTGACAAGGATCTCCAGCAGATCCAGCTTTGCACTACAATCGCCGGGAACTCCGCAAGGACAATCGGGTGCTCCATTCGGAACGCAGATCAAGTAACAGCCATGAGATTCTGACGCGAGCCATTATGCCCGCCGTGGTCTATTTAGAGAGATTCTACGACTTGAGGGGCGCACCCCCCCCTCTCCAATTTCGGGTCCCCCTTCAAGACGCCCGAAGCCAAGGAGCCGTCTCAAGACAATCAAGCTCCAAGTACACGAAGTTATCAAAGGGATCTCGAGGACGTGAACGCAACAATTGCCAACCTCTCAATTCTGCTTTGATCCAAGATAGACTTAGTGTGTTGCAAATTGTGTTACTTTTGCACACTTGGCCTGCAAATAAATTTGTAAAACTTGGACATATTACGTACGACTCCACTCCTTTTGTCAAAAGTCCCCCTTAAATCCATGGATCAAATGGAAGAACCTAGATACCTCAGCAACCCCAGAAAATACCCACAATAAACAAAGCCCAACTGGCCCAAAATCATGCAAGCAGTCTGTGAGCAAAGTGATACTAGACCTGCAACCCAGCTTCCCCAGCCCCACCGAGCAGTGGACCTGATCCCAAGCCCGCAACACCACCGTTTTACCATGGTGCTCACAAAGGGTCAGAAGCGGAGACTTGGCTCTTTCAGCTAGAAAATTACTACCGCCTTCTAGCTCAGCGATATCCAGAGCAGCTAGCCGACGACTACAAAATCAGCTATGCAGTTTCACTCCTCCGTGACACTGAGCACAGTGGTGGGCGTACCAGAGACAATTCGGGAGAACAAGCTCTTTGGAAGTTTCAAGGCAGCGCTGTCGAAGCAAATTTTTGTTCCCCTGGTCAACACAAAGGAACAGCTAAGGAGAAACTAGCATACTAACGCAACGAGACTTGCAGGTCTATGTCGAATATTTGAAAACTTGACCTGCAGATTGATGACCTCGGTGCGAGCAAAGGTATGGGCAAGTTACTGTCGAGGATTGAAACCCGAGCATCAATATGGGTCAAAGACTTATGAGTCTCGACTCTAGAAGAGCTGTCAACCTTTCTCACAAATCAGCGCGTTCTCAAGCGCTTGTCAAGACTGACACCCCCCCGCCATACTCGGCCCCAATCGATTCATGGACATTGATGTCATGCAACTGAACGCTCTGACGGTCCGTAGCCTACCATCCCAAAAGGACAAGAGTAACTCTAACCATGAGCATGTTCAGGAGCAGTATCTTTCCCGCCGGTACAATGATAGGCTCTACACCCCGGTCACGAGACCCCAAAGAGACTACCAGAGCCCAAGTAGCAGGGAAAGTCACCCTATCCCCTCGGTAAGTGGCAGGAAACTACCCCAGCTACGTAGGCAGATAACTACCAACACCAAAATAGGCAGGGAAACTACCCCACCCGGTTAGGCAATTGCAGTACCCTGCTCCAGTCGGCAAGAGTATTTCCCATTCCCAAACTCTCCAGGCAGGAAACGGGACGGGGATGGAACTGCTCTCTTCCTCCTTTGGAACCCCGAGGCAGGGATACCCCTGAGGGCCAACTGCCGTTGTTTTTTCCGATGCAGGGACATCGCCATTGGACAACAGAATGGCCCATACAACAACAACACAGTACCAGGGGGCTATGGAAGGAACTACAGGAGGGGCTATTAATCAGATTGCCAACCGGTTTGAAGGCTGTGGGTTACACATCGCCACCCCACAACTAGGGTGCGCGATTCTCACACCGTCCAAACCATGCAAAGTTTTTTCAGCCAAAAGGAACAACGGATTGCCCATCCGTTCCGTTCAATTCTAAGCCTTCGTCCGCTACCCCTCTACCCTCAGACAAACCCCAACACGGACAGATAACAACCGTGGACTTGGAAATGTACGTGGGACAGCATGGACCTAGACCTAGCTCACCGGATCTAAGCATGGCAGACTTGGAACAATCTGACCCTGAGACTACATGACCCCCTGAACCAAGACCCTAGGCAGAATCGACACCACGAAGGATGGCGATAAGCACAACATGTAAACCACCTGTCCCTTGAGAAAAACTTAGAACCCGAGCACAGCATGACCCCTGAGCAGCAAGAACCCTGGAGGCAATCTGGCACCACCGGAGCTGACCGTTGGCACACATGTAAAATGGAACCTGCGCACAACATGAACCCTGCAGGAACCAAGAACCTGAGGCAGATCTGGCACCACCCTGGTAAGCGACCTTTGGCACAACAGTAACAACCTGGACACCGAGCCGCAACATGAACCTGAGTACCAAGACCATAGGGCAGACCTGGCACCACCGGAGGCCACTGACCCTGGAAAAATATGTCCCAACCCCTGCAAACCTGAGAACGAACCTCGAACCTTGAGACCATCCTTGGAGGAAAAAACTGCCCATTAACCGAGTTACAACAAGAGCCACATCCTGAGATAACCCAGATTCCCCAATAAACCAGTTCAAGAGTTTATCACAGTCCCACAATCCGAGACCCAGTCCTGGATAGTAGTCCCGAATATTGGTCAACTCACAACCAGCTTTATAGCATTGATGAGATCAAGGTAAACTCCATATCCCAGTCCTTTGACGACCCCCCTGTCTCTCCGATTATAGGGTTGGATAGGTTTTGCCAACAAATGCTGCAAGGACAGAGAATTGTCCACTTCCCAAATCAGCAACCTTCACCGGTACGGGCAACCAATCCGACCATCTCGTATCATTGGCATCCCAACACCAAGACCCTGACCAACCTGAAAACCTCTTGCTGTTCCAAGGCAGTATTAGTGGCATAAAATGCACCATTCTGGTCGATTGGAGGGCAACAACAACTCATATCAGAGCGGTTTCCGCAAGCAGCTACATATTATTTGCTACGCGGAAATCACAAGTCCAATGGTCGGTAGCCTGAGATGGAACACCCATTTGCAGTCACACGAAAATCCCTGGAGCACATATCCAAATTGAATTTACTTTCAAGGACACATACGTTGGTGTGCGACCATCCTTAACGTCTCCTTGACATCTCCTAGGAAAATCCATGGCTCGAAACACAACCCCCCATTAATTGGAGAAGACGTAAATGTTCGTTTGACTTAGCCATGGCCGTTGGTATGAACGTTGATGGGCATCGCCACCCCGTTTCTCCTCCTTGACACGTCACTGTCTCTCACTCCACCTGAAGGAAGTAGAAATGCTCTCGGCCTTGCAAACTGAGAAAATTGTTCCGTCAGAAATGACGCCTTGCTCGCTATTAGTAATCCAGTCGCAGCTACGGAGGAACTCCATGCTATGGCTACGAGCCTGACCAGGAAAACTAGATTCCAATCAAGCGCCATCTCACACCTCAAATCATGAAGCTCGAAGTCCTATACACTAGTTTGCATATAAAGGCCAGAATGGCCTCCCAAATGGATTGCCCCGCAGAAAGAGCATAGACCATGCTATTGATTAGGAACCGGATTCAGGCCAGCAGCAAAGCACCATATAGGATGAGCCCTGAGACATGGAATTCCTCAAACTCATTTGGCCAGCTACTTGAAAGTATTCATCCGTCCAGCTCTCCCTTACGGTGCCCCTCGTTCTGTTTGTCCCTAAAAACAGGTGGCGGGTTTCGCATGTGTGTTGATTGGCGACAGCCTCAACAAGCAAACAATCAAGAATCGATATCCTCCTACCTAGGATTGACGACCTTCGGAACGCCCTCCAACGGCTCCCAGTGTGGTCAAAATCGATCTGACCCCAAGGTACTACCAAGTTAGGATCAAGGATGAAGAACATTCACAACACAGCTCCGCATCACACCGTACGGACTCTATGAGTTTAACTGTTTTGGTATGGGGTTTTGCAATGGCGCCCCGCCACGTTTCATGCGTGTCATGAAGTGCCTTCCCGCCCATATCTTTGACCTGTTTTGTTCTCTGTTACTTGGATGATTACTATTTTCAGTGACTCAGAAGAAGAACATCGGAACATCTCATAAAGGTCTTTTAGGTGCTTCAGAACAGCAAAACTGTACGCCTCCCCCAAGAGAATGCGAGTTTTGGGCGGACAAATAATTGATTTTTTCTTCCTTGGCCACCCTCTCAGCCAGAGGGCATCAGCCCAGAGCAGACTAAGATCAATATACTCAAAAATTGGCCAGGCCCAAAACACAACCCCCTGCCATGACTTGCGCTCCTGCCTAGTCTGCTCCTCCTCAGAGTTTTTCATCATACATATGCACACGAGCAGCCCCCCCTCACCTCGTTGCTCCAAACAAAAAGACACATTCAAATGGGACCAGCTGAACAAGTAGGCATTGAATACCTCAAAAAGCTCTGGCGTCGAATCCCCTCATCCAGGCCCCTTCTCCTACACAGTCACAACCATACCATTCACCGTCCACACGATGCTTCGGATTTTGCTATTGGGGCTGCACTCATGCAGCCCGATCCGCACGGGAAAGAGGTTATGTCGAGCCTACGAGTCCCCCGCAAGCCAATGACGCAGATGCAAGTATGCAGCCCATGAAAGTGAACAGTGTGCTGTTGGTCCACTGCCTCAGAGTAGGGAGACAACCACGCTCAAGGGACCATTTTCACTGTATCTCAGAGAGTAGTATTTTCAAGTCTCTCCTACACACCAACCTCACTGGTCGTCAAGCTCGATGGGTTTGATAACCTCTCTGAGTACAATTTTGAGGTCTCCACAGACCGAGTGTCAGGGCCAAAAAAACGTGGTTTTCCTCCCATGCTCTCAGCCGGAATCCTTACACAAGCTCAACTGCTGACCACACAAGTGGTGACACCACCTGAACCTGAAAAGGAAATTGAAGCCTGTGCCCCATCAGATCCCATTTAACAGTAACATACAAGATATCTGGCTATTAAGGACGATCACAAAACAGTCTGAAATGGCGGGCCTGGGTTTGCTCTGGTTCAAAACAATGAGTCTACATCCCAGACTATGAACCCTCTAAACACCAAGCTCCTTGATAGGCACACGTGTTCGCGTCAGCGCCACCTGGAGTTGAACAAACGTTGGCCCCACATAGCCCCACAACTATTCTGGCCACGCATGTGTTACACCATCAAACGGTTACAAATTTCTCACATGCAGTGCTTGTCCATCAAATCAAGTGCCCTAACAGGTCGCCAATAGGCCTATCCAGTCCTTTTCCAACCCCGACAACGGGTTTCGCACCTGGTCGATGGATTTTGTCGTGGCTTCTGCCCAACACTCAGCGCAAGGAGGACGCTATCCGGTCATGCAAGATGCCATCACAAGATTGTCCTGCTCTGTGGCATGCCTCCACTTTCGGTCACAGCACCGATGCGGCTCACTCTGTTTTTGACTTTCTTGTCACAATATTTGGGATTCCCACGGGTGCTCGTTTCAGATAAGAACCCTAAGTTCACAAGTCATTTTTGGCGTGCCTTGGACACTCTTGGACACCAACTGGCTATGTCCCCCCCGGCTAGACATGCCGCAACCAATGGGGAAACAGAAAGGACCAACCACAACGGTGGTGGACAATTATCAAGGCCTAACGCCTGGTCCCACCCCCAAAAAAGTGGGATGACCAACCTTCACCCGCCCTAGAAGATGGCTTAGCAACAGCATGTTCACCACACAACTGGGTTTTGCACACCTTGTCGAGCTGGCCTACGGGGCCCCACCGTCAACAACGAAAAAAGTCAGATAAAGCGTGCAGGAGCAAGAGAAGAATGAGGAAAAGAAAAAAAAGTAGACCACCGATCGAGGCTGGAGAAAAGCAGCGACTTCAAAGGAGAACGCACGTAAAGAAGAAGCAAGCGAGAGGAAATAGAAACGCAGGACACCATAGAAGAAGAAAAAGTAGGCAGTACTCCAGAGAAAATCAGCTAGTCCACAACAGGGAGCGCACAGCAAGGGCAAGAATAAGAGAGAAAGATAAATTATACCCACGGACCAGAATGAACACGAACACATAAGGGAAAGACTATATCAAACCCCAAAAAGAGAACGATACCGCTACGAACAGAGTGTCAAATAAGAAAAGATAATTAGGAAAAATAAACTGAAAAACGAAGACAGACTATAGCCATGGATATATGAAATCAAACAACCCCAAAATATAACAAAATCAAAGTCGGCACAAAGAGAAAATCGATACTAATTATGCACATTGATATCATGTGATCTACGAAGGTCAGTACTCAGCAACCGGGGCACAGAGGCAAAGCATATCTCGGCTGGAGAAAAGGGGGGCTGCATCCGTGTACATGAACACCCAGGAAATAGTTGGGGATGGCTTCCGCAAGGGGCCATGCGCAAAAAATAACCACTACTGGATTTACCCCCGTCCCGAGAAACGGAGCGGAGGATTAATGGCGTTTACCACCAAGTACAAGTGTTTGAAATGAAGAAGGAGAAACACAAAGAAGGGAAGGAGGAACGAATAGGGGAGAAAGACGAAGGCAAATAAAGAGCTGATAAAGGACAGTAAAAAGGCAAGAAAAAACGGGGAATAAAGAAGGGGACGAAGGAAAATAAATGCTAGAAAAAAGTACCCTCCTCCGCTTCCCTGCCCCCTTACTTTCCACCAAGCTACACCCGCGTCCTGGAGAGTCACTGAAGGAGACCTGTCTACTTCGGATCTATAGCCCACCAAAATGCAGCCCGATAATATGGCCCCAAATAAAACCCCCCCTGGATCATGAACCCATACCTCCCCGCTGACATATCGCCTCAAGTTACGCCATGGAGACACGCGGCACCCAGTGTTCCATGTCATGTTGTTGCGACTCTTTGATGATGGTACCCAAGAGTTCCCATCTCGGGCGCCATCAACAAAACCCATGGTCGTTATCCCACCTGACCACTCCGCACATCCAAATGTGGAAGCCATCCTGAACCACAAATTGGCCGAAACAACCGCTGGCCTTGCCCCGATATACTTAGTCAAGTGACAAGACAAGCCAGAATATGACAACTCCTGGCTGTCAGCCACCACCCTTGCAGCTCAAGCTCCAGCCTTGTTTAGTGCCTACACACTGTCAAACCCGGAACCCCGCTCGGCACCCAGGTCCCCTCTCAGCAACCTAGGTTACAAGGAGCCCACTACGAAGAAGGTCCCCCTCCTGCCCTTGCTCAACCAACCAGCAGGGCGAGGACTAACGAGACACTTATGGGAACAGCCACCAGCGACCTCACCGCCTACCGGCCACTAGCTCACCCCCAGGCGTAGCTCGCCTTTATGGTACTACCATTTCTATTTATGTTTTGTTTTTGTACTCACCACTTGCCCCCCCCCGAGGATCTTTTTTTGTGGACTAAATAGAACGTTGTAGTAGCATAGGACCCTGATCCAATCCTGCCTTTCCGGTACATTAGTAGATAAGTAGTACTGTTCCGAGTTTCCAAGATCCAAGTCCGAGTCCAGATTTCAAGTCAAGATCCAGCCAAGATTGATGTAATATTTTTTTTTTCTTTTCTCTCCTAGTTAGTAGAAAGTCTTAGGGTTCCGTTATAATGATAGGGCATCATTTGCTTGTGAGTGGGGGTGAGTGTTAACACCCCGATTCGGGTGTGACACAAAGATACACGCACGTACGCAATCCAGGTCAAGATTGAAGCTTTGAGTTGTAGTTTGGGCGAGGACCTGCGTAAGGTTCCGTCGCAATAGTAGGGGTCCGTCCAATGTTCCTGATCCGAGATCTAGTTGGCCGATGGAAGGTTCCGTGGGGGATTTTCCTAGGGAAAGGTCCGTTTGGGAGCGACCCTTTGAGAGAAGGATTCCCAATTTGGGATTTTCGAAGGAATGTTCGAGGAATGTTCTTTAGGAATATTCCATAGGAAGAAGCTATAATAGAGTGCCTACGCCTTAAGTCTTTCAATTATATCTTAATCCTTGTAACCCCGAGTCAAGAGTCACCCCTGTGTCCCCGTCTCTTGTCCCAGTCTCCTCTTACGTTGGTTGGTCTTTGATTCCTCCCAGCATCGCCCTGTCGGAACATATCCTTTCGCAACCCGAGAACCCTGATTTGCCAAACCCCGGAAAGACCAGCCCAGCCCGCCTCCCTCCGCGACATACCCCTTGTCCCGGCCTCAGACCCTGAACCCCATCCCGCCCCAGCGACCATATCCTTGTCCCCGGCCTCGAGACCCTGAAGCCCCCCCAAAAGTACGTGCTCAGAGGCAGTACTGTGGCTTGGCATTAGACTTGTATAGTTAATAGATTGAAATAGCTGTCCGAGACCTTCTGTCCGACGATCCGCGGTTGCGCTCCCTTGACCAAGGACGTAATGTCGCCACTAGACTGGGAATTAGTAGATTACGGAACTACTTGATTGACTATCCTTCGCTAGTTGTCAAGCCGACACTACCCCGACTACACAACATCGGTGACGGTGCAGTTGGCCCTACCACCCTAAAGCGCGCTCCCTAACCTCTTTTTCCTGTGTGTTACAGGTGTGGTGAGGTGTGGTGAGGTGTGGTGTGGTGTGGCGTTGGCGTGTCGTTGCGGGTGTGTTGTGTGGGTGTGATGTGGTGTGGTGTGGTGTGGTTGGTGTGGTGTGGTGGTGTGGGTTTGGTTTGGTGTTGTGTGGTGCGGTGCGGTGTGGTTGGTTGTGTGGGGGTGTGGTGCGGTGTGGTACTGGTGTGTGATGGTGTTGTGTGGTGGTTGTGCCGTGCGCATAGTGTGGTTTCCGGGGGGGTGTGGTGCTGGTGTGTGCGATGTGGTGTGGTGTGGTGCGGTGATGGTGTAGTGTGGGTGGTGGTGTAGAGTTTGGTGCGGTGTGACGTGGCGTGGTGTGGCGTGGTGTGGTGTGGTGTCGTGCAGCGCAGGGTGTTTGTGGTGTGGTGTGAGTGGTGGTGTGGTAGGGTGGTGGGTTCGGTTGTGGTGTGGTGTCGTTCCGGCGTAGTGTGTGTGGTGCGGGTTGGGTGTGTGTGGTTTGTTGTGGTGTGATGTGGTGTTGGTGTGGTGTGATGGTGGTGTGTGTGGTGGTGGTGTGTTGGGCGTGTCGGTGACGGGAGGCCGTGGTGTGTGTTTGTCTGTGTGTTGCGGTGTGTTGTGGTGTGATATGAGTGTGATGTGGTGTGGTATGGTGTGGTCAGGTGGGTGTGGTTTGGGTGTGGTGGGGTGTGGTATGGTGTGGTGTGTGGTGTTGGTAGTTGGTGTGGTGTTGGTGTGTGGAGTGGGGGGGGAAGAGATGTAGGAAGCTGTTTATGACGTGTGGATGGGTGCTTTTGCACATGGTCCTCAGTGAGGCGTTGCGTGGCGTGTGTGGTGTGATTGTGATGTGGCGTGGTGTGGTGTCGGAGTGTGGTGTGGTGCCCTAACTGTGGTGTGGTGTTGTGTGGTGTGGTGTGGTGTGGTTTGGTGTGGCGTGTGGCGTAGTGTGGTAGAGCGCGTGGTCGTGCGATGCCATTTTGTTGGTGGTGGCGTGGTGGGGCGGTTTGTTTTGATGTGTGTGGGTGGTAGTGTAGTGTGGTGTGGTGTGGGTGGTTGTGGTGAAACGCGGATCTGTGCGGTGTGGTGTAATCGTGGGTGTGGTGGTGTGTGTGGCGTGGTGTTGGTAGGGTGCCTGCGGTGATGGTGTGAATGTGGTGCGGTTGTGCTAGTGTGTTGTGAGTGGTTGAGTGTGGCAGTGGTGATTGTTGTGTGGTGTTGCCGAGGTGTGGTGATGTTTTGTTTGTAGGGTGTATTGGGGGGGGGGGGGGTGGTGTGGTTTGGTGTGGCGTTGTATTATGTGTGCGCGGTGTGGGTTGGTGTGGTATTGGCGTGGTGCGGTGTGGATGTGGTTGTGTGGTGGTGCGGTGTGTGGTGTGGGGTGTGGTGTGGTGTGTGTGTGTGGTGTGGTGTAGTTGTGGTGCCGCGCGGCGTTGTCCTGGTGCGGTGTGGTGTGGTGTGGTGTGGTGGGTGTGGTGTGGTGTGGTGTGGTGTGGTAGGCGTGGTTGTGTGTTGATGTGGTGTGGTGTGGTGTCCTAGGGGTCCGTAGGCGCGGAAGCGCGCTTTGGTATGTGTGGTGTGGTGGTGGTGTGGTGTTGTATGTAGGTGTGGCGTGGGTGTGTTTGGTATGGTCTGGTGTGGTGCTGGTGGTGTGGTCTGCTGTGGTATGGTAGGCTGTGGTGAGTCGTGGTGTGGCGAGGTGTCGGCTTTGTTGTGTGGTCAGAGTGATGGTGTGGTGGGGGTGTTCATGGGTGGTGGTTTGGTGAGGGCGTTGTGTGGTGTGTGTGGTCTTGGTGTGGTGTGGTGTGGTGTGGTGTTGTGTCGGTGCCGTTTGTGGTGTGGTGCGCTGTCGTGTGTGGGTGTGGTTGTGTTTGTGGTGTGGTGTGTGTGGTGTGGTGTGGTTCTTGTGTGGTGTGGTGGGTGGATGTGGTGTGGTGTGGTTTGGTGTGGTTGCGTGTGGTGCGGCGTGGGCGTGAGTTGCGGTGGTGTGGTGTGGTGTCGTGTGGTGTGGTGTGGTGCGGTGTTGTGGTGGTGTGGTGTGGTTTGTTGGTGGGTGGTGTGGTGTGGGTGGTTATTGGTGTGGTGTGGTTTATGTGGGTGTGGATGTGGTCCGTGGTGTGGTGTGGTGTGGTGTGGTGTGTGCGTAGGTCTGGCCGTTTGTGGTGTCGATGTGGTCAGGGGTGGTCTCGAGCGTGGTGTGGCGCGGTGTCGGCTGTGTGGTGTGGTCCGGTGTGGTGTGGTTTGGGTGGTCCTGGTGTGGTGTGGTGCGTCGGTTGTGTGGTTTGGTGGCTGTTTGTGTTGGTGTGGTGTGGTGTCTTTTTATTTGTTGCTGGCTGTGGTGTGTGCGTGTGCGTGGCGTAGGCGTGAGTGTGGTGTGGTGTGGTGTGGTGTGGTGTCCTTGTGTTGGTGGCTGTGGCGTGGTGGGGTGTTGTGTGGTGTGGTGAAGGCGTGGTGTGGTTTGCGGTGGTTGTTGATTGGTGTGGGGTGGTGTGGTGTGGTTGGTGTTGGTGTGGTGTGGTGGTGTGGTGTGGTGTGGTGTTGTTTGGTTTTGGTGTGGTGTGGTGTCGGTGTGGTGTGGTGTGGTGTGGTGTGGTGTGGTGTGGTGTGGTGTGGTGTTGGATGTGGTGTGGTAGTTGTGCTGGTGCGGTGCGGGTGTGAGTATGGGTGGTGTGTGGTTTGGTGTGGTGTGGTGTGGTTTTGTTTTGGTGTGGATGTGTGTGTTTTGCGGTCGTTGGTGTGGTGTGGTGATGGTGTGGTGTCGGCTGCTGGTGAGGTGTGGTGGCTGTGTGGTGTCGGTTGTGGTGTTTGTCTCGGTCGGTTTGTTGGCTGCGTTGGTGTGCGCGTGTCCGGCTGCTGTGGTGTGGTCCGGTGTGGTTGCGTGTTGGGTCGCGTCTGGTGTGTGGTGGTGCTACGGCGTGGGTGCCTGGTCGTGAGTGTGGTGGTGGTGTGGTGGGTGTGGTGCTGGTGTGGTCGTGGTTGGTGGTGCGGTTTTGTTGGCTGTGGTGTGGTCGTGGTGGTGGTGTTGTCGTGGTGAGCCCCCCTCTCTTGGCTCTCCCTGCCCCTGACACCCCCCGCCTGTTTCCGTACACAGTTACCACACCTGGGTCATCCATGCACTACCAAGACAATCCATGGACAAACACAACCCAATCAGACACTCACGCACACACACACCAGGCCATCCATGCAATACAAGATAACCCCGTGTACACATTCACACATACCCAGACACTCACACATGCACACACATGGGGCTACGCATGCACTGCCACACCGCCCTACTTACATACACACACACCTCGCCATCCCCATGCACTAAAAGACAATCCTATTGACACAAACAACACACTCAGGCACTCACCCACACAAACTGGCTATCCATGCACTACACCATGCACTCACAGACACTGGCTATCCATTCACTACCCCATGCACACACACAAACACACTCAGACACACCTTGAACACACACATAACTGGCTATCCAACTGCAGCACAACCCAAACACAACTACTGAAGCACGAATAAATATCACGCACTACAACACCACATAACACGATCGCAATCATTTCTCATTAACAACATCAGTACTAACAATCTCACCATGACCATCATCATCACTCCTACAATTAGAATCATCTATTTCACAACCATCACTCCATACTATACCAATATACCATGCATGTAGGTACACATCATACAATGCTATGCTACACCATGCCATGCCCCACTATTATAGCATTGTACCATGCATGTTGGTATAAACCATAACATGCAGTGCTATGCTGCACCAGGCCATACCATACTAATCTACCTTTGTACCATGCATGTAGGTATAAACCATTCAATGTCATGCTATTCTGCACCATGCAGTACCATACCAAATTTACCATGCAGGTAGAGCAAGGGGTGGTAGCATGATCCTTCCCATGTTGTCTCAGCTGCATGCGAAGCAGGGAACCGCGCGCTCTTAATGAGGCAATGGGCGACTATCAGAGTTGAACTGAGGGGGGCATCAAGAATTGCGAAGAATTGGTTCAAAGACAAGTCCTAGGCGCGTGTCGAAAGCTAATAATTGAGAAACTTCAACTGAATAAGCCTGCGAGAATGGGCGAGGAGGGAAAACGAGTGAAGAGTGGGTCCCTGGCGATCCTAGGCCGCCTGCCAGGGAGGGGTAACGTATGGCGCGGTGGCGTGGTCCATTTTGCCTCGGCAATACAAATGGGGGCGGCTTGGCCCATGCGAATGATGGTACCTCCATAGTTTGCAACTCGAAAGTCGCTGGTGCTTAATTCCAAGCTCCGCAAGTGTGTGAGCTGGATATGTAATCGTTGCCACTGTAATTGTTCATTGTGCAAGCTCGCGAGGCTGGAAACTTGAACATTACGTGATTTAGAAGTACACAGTACATATCCGTAGGCCCACCCCACGCACCCGTCCCACCCCACGCACGGCCCTGCGGGTGAGTTGTGGGTGAAGTCCGTGCTAATAATAGCTCAAGTGCCCTAGGCGACTGTTTCGTCCATTGTGATGCTTGCATGTTTCGCCTCGATTTTTTGACGACGATTCCATTCCCAAACCTATGTATGCGCACATGATAGGATGGTACGAATTTGCAATGATGACAAATGTTACCCAATAATTGTCGCTTTTGGCCCAAAAAGCACAAACCTTAGCTCCTTTTCTTGAATTGCGATGCTCATAAGTGGTCCCTTGAGAAAATCTACGGTATCAATAAGTCTTATATTTGGGATATCTTATATAATGTTTTGTTTTTTTGTGATTTGAAGTGAAACCTGAAAAGTAGGTTGTGACACACAAACAAACAAACAAACAGTTTTGAATTTTTTTCATTCAGGTAGAATTTTGTAATTTTGTAATTTTGTAATTTTTTTTCTCAAAAAAAAAAAAAAAAGGGGTAGGTTTTATCAGTTGCGCCTTTTCCTGGTTCCCCCCTTTGTAAAAAAAAAAAAAAAAAAAAAGTGTCAGAAGAGGTGAGAGTGTCAGGTGGGGTTGTAACGGTACAGAACCCTTCACGGGTACTCTGGCCGTCCAGCAAGGCATACGGGTACACCGTACCCGTAAGCCACGTGACGAACGCACATGATACAGTACCATACCCATGTACTGTCTCATCTCTCACAACGCACACGTTGCGTACATAGACACGAGCTACTCGGAATGAACCCTTCTACTCCTACCACGAAGACGTTCTTTGCAAGCTACTCGACATCCCCTACTTAGGTAACCATCTACTTGTTCTGCTAGTTAACCCATATTAACATACACGTAAACTCACATCACGCATCACGTTCCCTAGCCTAACCCCTCAAGCTGCTAAGGAGCATCCTGAGCTGTTACACTGGTAGCGGAGCTGGTTTCGTTCCTTAGGGACCTCACACATACACATACGCACGCATACGCATTTCCTTCGAGTAAATCGCACCCGCCAGGACATCCTGTCAACTTTTCTGGCATTTGCTGCTCTTTGTTCCTGCTCTTACCTGTGGCTACGAATACTTGTAGCGCCTGCTCGGTTCTCGCAGTGAACGGTCCTGTTAGGCTCGACACGCACTAGGCCGCCTGCGACCTGTCTTGCATGGGCATCTTATCATAGCCTGCCCTGCCCCTGTCTGGCCTCCGTTCTCGATTCTTGCGTTCACGTCCTGTCCTTTTGGTCATAGCTTCTAACGATATATTCCTGAGCATCTCCCTCGCGGATTGATCAATAGTGCAACATCTGCTCCATCGGCCAACTCGGCTGTATTTTTTTTTTTTTTTTTTTTTTTTACAAAGAGGGGAACCAGGAAAAGGCGCAACTGATAAAACCTAGCCCTTTGTGACCAAGGAGAAAAGACCAAAGAAAAAGTCAAGAACGGCTAAGGGACAGCTAAGGGACGGACACCACCTGGGCGACGTAAGGGACAAAGGAGGACGGGAACAGAAGACAAACAAACCAGAGAGGCAAGGAAGAAGCCAAAAATAGGAAGCCCAAGAGAAGGGGCTAGGACTACTAAGAAAAAATACCTATGAAGGGGGGGGGCCATAACATTGCAACCTCTAACAGTCACCGGATCAGAAGACTGAAAGAGGAGATGCAAACTAAGGAGGACTAAAAGGAAAACTATGCAAGAAACTAAGAGAAAAAAGGGGGGGAGGGGGGGGGGGGGGGGGGGGACTAAGGAGGCAACTGAGGAGGAAACTAAGGAGGCAACAAAGGGTGGAAACTGAACTAGGGGAAGCAAACTAAGGGAGAAACTGCAAAAGCCAAAAGCAGGGAGGCAACCAGAAAAGAAGAAAGACAACTGGAAGCAAAGCGAAAACCTAAAAGACTGGTCTGGGCAGGTAAACAACTGGAATGAAGACAGAGACAGTATCAAGATCTAGATCTTGATCTGGATCTTAGCGCAGATCTGGACCTTGATCTTGGTCCAGATCTAGCCCGAGATCTGGAATGTTGTCGAGTGCTGTGTCCAAATCTGGAACCTGATCCTGATCTGGGGCAGGGTCTTTTTTTTTTCTTTCTTGATCTTGATCTTGATCTTGATCTTGGGCTTGGGCTGGAACTAGGTCAGGGTCAAGATCGGGGCCTAGAGCTGGGGCTTGGGCTGGACCTAGGTCAGGGTCTAGAACAGGGTCTAGAGCTCGGGAATGGGTTGGGTCTGGGTCAGGGTCTAGAGCAAGGTCTAGATCCGGGTAATGGGCTGGATCTGGGTCAGTGTCTAGATCAGGGTCTAGAACTAGGGCTTGGGCTGGGTCTGGGATTGGGTCTGGGATTGTAGGGAGCGCTGAGGCCATGGGGATTGTCATTTCCATGGTGCGGGTATCAGGCTCCTGGTCACCGGGAGTGACCCCAATCATGGTGCCAAAAGGGGCCCATAAGCTTGCAAAGGAAGCCACTGTGAGAGAGCAATCTAGGCCACGCCACCAATCTTGACAGATGGCGCCATTATCAAGGTGTCGAAGATCCGTCTGGGTGCGCATCCAGTCCCTGGCGATGGCTTGGTGAAGGTGGCCAAGGGCAAGGCAGATAGCCTTGTGGTGAAGGGGCTCAGAATGGTCCAGTCTGTCAGCCCGGGACAAACGGACCTGCCATATCGCGCCCAAGGTGGTTATACGCAGGAAGGACCACAACCTTAGGGTAGAGGGAGGAGGGGGTGTCCCGGGCCAAAGGGTGATGTCGTCACTGAGGAGGAAGAAGGGGCAACGAGGAAGCCGCTGCCCACCGGTGAGGGTCTCCCAAGTGGAAAGGAGCCAGTCTATGACAGGGGCAGAATCAGGGCATTCCAAGAAAGCGTGAGACATTGTATCAGCAGTGTGCAGCTGCAAGCAGTCAGGGCTGGAGCAGACTATGGAGGGGGGGTCGTCTTGGTTGACCCGTTGGAAGCGTCCTCGTACATGAGCAAGGAACGCATTGCAGCCCAGGGTGCCATGAAGCAAGCTCCGGCAAGTGATGGTATAAGGACGGTGGAGAGTCTTGTCAGCGAGGCGTACCCACACCTGCGAAAAGCCTGCACGTAGAGGGAGGGAGACTTGAGGTTCGTCTTGTCTTTGAGCTGGGTTCAATATTGGGAACTGGGGCTTTGTTGCACTTGCTTTAATTAGGGTGCTTTGCGAGCCTGTCCTGCAGCTCTCACGGTTTGCTGCATTAATTATTCGTGCTATCCACCTGCTATCTTGCTCATCCTGTGGCGCATTTTCTCGGTGTACTTCCTGCTTGCCCTGTGGTCCGTGCCTTCGCAGTGCTAATATCCCTCATCGTATTCTGGACGAACGCGTCATTCACAGTTACGTTTGAGGCATTATCAGCTCGTTACGCTCACAAATTTTACTCATCCCTGTAGCAGGTGATATTTTGGCATCTTAGAGTTGCGAGTAATACCCCCTCTCTAGCCCACCACTCATCCCTGTCCAGCCTACTGACTTGTGCTGTTGCCTGTGCAGAATGGCCTCCCACAAAATTTACCTAAGTACCGACACCGCTGATGCTGCCGCTGCCGCGGCCGCTACCACTGCCGCGGCCGCTGCGGAGCAGCCTACGATGTCAGTGGTTGCGGGCGCAGACACTGCGCCCGCCACGGAGTTCAATGCGACGCAGGACGAGTCCGCCTCTGTCGACGCGCGGCCCTCTGTTTCAGTGGGCACGCTGCAACCTCTGGTTGCGGGCTTCACGGGTCTGGCGGCACCCTCGGGTGCGCCGATCGCGATCCCACCTCTGGCGCTGGCGCTGGCAACGAACGCTGGCCGCTGGCGCTGGACGCTGGCCGCTGGACGCTGAACGCTGGACGCTGGACGCTGGACGCTGGACGCTGGCCGCTGAACGCTGGCGCTGGCCGCTGGCGTTGCCCCTCCGACGCCGCTGCTGTGCAGGCTCCGACGTCGCTGTCGCTGTCGCGTGTCGCCTACGACGTCGCAATCCCGAGAGAATTGCATCGTCCGGCACAAAGCTTGACACTGAGCTCACGGCGAAGCGGGATGGTTCTGCCTCCATCAATTTGAGGGAGGCATGTCGTCGCTCAAATGTCTCTCAAACGTCGCTCAAATGCCGCTCAAATGTCGTCGGCCGACAGGACCAAGGAGCCCCCGACGTATGAGAATGATTACTCAACAAGCGACGGGCTCATACAGCCCGATTGACTCTGCCGGCGGGCCGCGTGCCCTTTTCCGACAACCTCAGCACACGTTGCTACACGTGTCGCCCAATCAGGCACAGCACTCAGAAGTGTCCGACGCGTGTCCGACGACCTGGCCATATTCCGAGCGACAGTGTCATCCACTTGACAGGTCAGCCAAGTCTAGCCGCGCCAGGTCTAGCCGCGCCATGTCTAGCCGCGCCAGGTCTAGCTGCGCCAGGTCTAGCCGCGCCAGTTCTAGCCGCGCCAGGCCGCGCCAGGCCAGCCAGGTCTAGCCGCGCCAGGTCATGGCCCGCCATAGCCGCGCAATTTTGCCAGGTCATGGCCCGCCCTAGCCGCGCAATTCCACGCAAAATGCTCCTCAGCATTTCGCGACCCGATGGCACGCCATATCACACGATAGAGGAACCGACTGTTGTGCCGATGCAGTCACGAATCGAATCTGACACATGGGGTCGTGGTATATCCCTCTAAAGTGTATATGCTGTGAAATAGGGATGCTGGACGGAGAATATCCTCTCAGTAGTAGAGGATGAACAGCGCTTCTTGATGGAATGTCACGTGTGCTCTTAGGATTTCTTGGGGTGAGAAATTTGAAAGCACCCCGAGTGGATGTAACAGTTTATAGACTTGTCAGAGCTCACCCCTTTTTTTTTTTTTTTTTAGTTGTGAAAGGACTTTCACCCCAGGAGGTGGGTCTCCCGACACATCCCTTGATTGTAAACTGACATACATGATTTGTTGCATGGATATTTTATGCTTGTAAAGTGCCCCAATCTCATTCCAGACTAAAGAGTTGCGCCAGACTACATCCTTTGAGAAACGCAATGAACTCAACCCAGACTAAAGAGTTGCGCCAGACTACATCCTTTGAGAAACGCAATGAACTCAACCCAAACTAAAGAGTTGCGCCAGACTACATCCTTTGAGAAACGCGATGAACTAAACCCAGACTAAAGAGTTGCGCTAGACTACATCCTTCGAGAAACGCAATGAACTCAACCCAGACTAAAGAGTTGCGCCAGACTACAATCTTTGAGAAACGCAATGAACTAAACCCAGACTAAAGAGTTGCGCCAGACTACATCCTTTGAGAAACGCAATGAACTAAACCCAGACTAAAGAGTTGCGCCAGACTACATCCTTCGAGAAACGCAAAGAACTCAACCCAGACTAAAGAGTTGCGCCAGACTACATCCTTTGAGAAACGCAATGAACTCAACCCAGACTAAAGAGTTGCGCCCGACTACATCCTTGTCTTTTTCTTTGGTCTTTTCTCCTTGGTCACAAAGGGCTAGGTTTTATCAGTTGCGGCTTTTCCTGGTTCCCCCCTTTGTAAAAAAAAAAAAAAAAAAATCCTTTGAGAAACGCATTGAACTAAACCCAGACTAAAGAGTTGCGCCAGAATGAACATACTATGACAACTCTGCAACTGGACAGTCAACGCAGAATAAACGGTCCACAATCGTCCACGTCCTGATCCTCTAAATCGACGAGGAAGCGTCTATTATGCGCTACTATCGCAATGCAACGCATTCAAGTTGGACGTCCGGAAAGCTGCAGTGCGTTCGAATTCCGTCAAAGAGTCCACCCACGTGGCCCTAAGTCACGTGATCACTGAGTCATGCTCTAGGGCGCGGAGCGCCTTCCGTTCACCATTAGTCATTAACCTGATAGGCGCAACTGCGCAACCGAACGGGAACCTTTACGCAACCCCGCGCAAAACGGGTCGTTCCCTGAGTGACCATAGGTGTGGTGAAGTAGGCGAGTTGGTGGTGCAGGAGCGTTGGTTGCTGTTATTGACCGGTTCTCCCCGGCTCAGCTAGAGTATCTTGGGGCACCAGGCCTTCCGCCTGGAAGCTTCCATAGTCTTCCATAACCATTTTCTCAGCCGACTTTTTCCAACTTTCTCAACTCCGATCTTTTTCGGCTTTCGCATCTTTCGCGCAGCTTCTTGAGCTTCGCAACCACCTTCAATTCGTTGCGGGGCTTGCGGCATGCACTTGGGCGACTTTTCACTCCTCTGGCCAATCTCAACTTCGACAGCCTTTCTCTCCCTCTTCCCTCTATACGTTTCTGTGTTCTTGTGCTCGTCTTGAAGCTCTCAAGGAGACGCATCTGCCTATACCTTTTCTTTTGATCGAGGCTCGTTTTTACGAAAACGCCAGGTCAACACCTTTCCAACGCCATCTTTCAGCACCTTTCAGCACCTCCAACTTTCTCAACTCCGATCTTTTTCAGCTTCCGCATCTTTCGCGCAGCTTCTTGAGCTTCGCAACCACCATCAATTCGTTGCGGGGCGTGCGGCATGCACCTGGACGACTTTTCACTCCTCTGGCCGACCTCAACTTCGACAGCCTTTTTCTCACTCTTCCCTCAATACGTTACAGTGTTCCTGTGCTCGTCTTGAAGCTCTCCAGCCGCTCAGTGTGCGAATTGCCCTTCTTGATACTCTCTGCTTCCCCCTTCAGCCCTGCAATAGCAGCAGTGTCTCAGCCAGCCTGGTCTGACACTCGAGTTTCCCCTCACACTTTCAGCCCTTCCTTCTTTGCATGGGAGTCAATCCTACACCTGGTATACTTCTCCCAGCCCCTTTCAGCTATCATGGCCTCTTATGTTCCTTCTCTCTGACAGCCCCATGCAGCTTCCCCCCATGGCTCAGCACATGCTAAGAAGATCCCAATGGACCACTGATGTGCGAGACATCCCCCAGACTCTACAGCAAGCCCCATGGATGACCAGCTCCCAAGTCTCGCACATCCTTCCATGCCCGCACACCTTCTTACTGGAAGTAGGTAAAGCAGCAGTTGAGCCCCAAGAGCTGCCAGCCTTTCTCACCTTCCTCCTCCAGTACTTCACCCCCCTTCTCCATGGTATGCCGCCAATGGGGCGATGCGGGTCCCATGCAAAAGCTTATTGGTGCATCGTCCTTGCACCCACTGGCCGATATTACGCTGACTTTTCCAGGCGGCTATCTCATTCTGGCAACTTCACTGTGGAGTGGGGACAGCGACAGATCCTCATCCCCCTATCCTCTGCTCCTCCCCCCCTCCCCTCTTCACACCGCTGCCTTAAATTCTTCAACGTACCCTCCACATGCGCACGCATTGGCCTTCCTGAGGCCATCCTCTTAGCGGCCGGCTACAAGACAATTCCTGCCCACCTTTCCAACTTCCCCCTTGCTCCCGTCCCGGGGGCAGTCATTATCCTCCGCTACAGTCTTGGCGTGAACGCCAACGCTGCCGTCTTCATCGTGGATATCATCCCACCCCCAGCAGACCCCTTCCTCCACCGCCTGCCACCCTTTCTCCCTCCCTCTCCCTCCCTGGTAGACCCCCCTTCAGCACCTTCTTGGATCAAGATCCTCTCTCTTTCCCCCTCCCCTCCCATTCTGCTCGTTCCCACCTCTCACCCATCCCCTCTCACATCTTTCCAGGGCCCTTCTGCTTCTACCCTCCCCTGTACTTCCACCTCCTCCTCCTCCTCCTTCCCCCTCCCCTTCCCTTCCCCTTCTTCCAACATGGAACCCATCGGGCCCCCGACCTATGGTACCCCTCCTCATTCTCTCCATTTCCCCTGTCCCTCCCACCGTCCAGTCCACAGCACTCTCACCCCACCCTCCTTCTCAACATGGTCCACCACACCATCCCCCTCTCCCTGCAGCCCCTACATGTTTCCCTCTACTGAGGCACTCCTCCATGCCGGTTCCCTCAGAGCTCGCACCCAGGTTACAATCTTTTCAAGCCTTCTCCTGTCAGAGACACACACAGACCCAGTGACTTCAGCAGCCCCCATCGACAGCACCGCCAACACTGAGCCAGGAACTTCACCCGCACCCCCTTCTTCAGATGAAGCACAAGTTTCATACTCCACTTCAGATCCACAGGCAGCTCATCCACATCACCCAGGTGCAGAATTAGATCTAGCCGCAGCTACAGCACCAGAAGCAGCACACTCTCAAGCAACTTCTTCAGCATCAGCTCCTTCCTCACGCTTCTGTACCAGCATCTGGCCCATCAAGAGCAACAACCACCATTAGATTCACAACTAACATCAGTTGCAACTTCCACTCCAAGATCTGTTTCGGCTTTCAGCAGTACCAACATCAGTAGCCTCAGCCTCAGCCTCAGCCTCAAGCCTCAGCCACAGCCACAGCCTCAGCCACAGCCTCAGCCGTCAGCATCACATCAGTATCAGCTCTAGCATCAGCTCCAGCTCTCTCAGCCTCGTCAACAGCAGCCTCAGCCTTAGCCTCAGTCTCAGCCTCAGAGTCAGCATCAACATTAGCATCTGTATTAGTTCTAGCATCAGCTCCAGCTCCCTCAGCCTCAGCATCAGCATCAGACCAAGCAACACTAGCATTAGCATCAGCATCATCCACAGTGCTATCACCATCAGCACCCTCAGCAACCTCAGCACCAGTATCAGGATCAGCATCAGCATCAGCTCAACCTCCCTCAGCAGCATCAACCTCAGCTCCAGCAACAGCATCAGCATCAGTAGCTAAAGGCTGAAAAAAAAAAAAAATTGACTCCATTACAAAACCAAGCTGCACTATCACAGGCACCTGCAGTAGGAGCCTTGGTTCAGCCACCAACGACAGCAACATCGGTCTTGGCTTTAGCACCCGCTGCATTGGCTACAGTATCAGCATCACTTGCTTTAACACCTGCACTGGCTTACACAGCTTTGCCACCGGTAGAGGAATCGGATCTTCCTACAGCAGCAGATGTTTTGACACCACCAGTAGCAGACTCAGTGTTGACACCCACAGCAACAGCTTTGGTACCCACACAATCTCCTATAGCATCCTTTCCCCCCTCTCCGCTCCCCTCTAACTCTGCACTAGCAGAGTCTCCATCTTCCCCTGTCCAAGATTCCTTCCTCTCCATCGCTCCCCCCTTATCCTCATCCCCCTCTCCAGCCCCCTTTAACTCATCTCATCCAGAGTCTCCCTCTACCCCAGCTCAAGTCCCTCCTATCTCCGCCGCCCCTTCCCCTCGCAGACCCATCGCTCCCAACCCCCGACCCATCTCTGATGCAGCAGCTGCTGCTGGTGCTGCCGCATCTCAAGGGCAAACCAGACTCCTCCTGCCCATCCCTGTCCCCTTCCTTTTCCACCTCCCTCCCTCTCCTGTCCCTCCCTCTTCCTCCAGCCCACTGGCCACCCGACGTCCCTCCCACACCCCCTTCCTAACTCTCTCCGCCATCACCCACCACCCTCCAGCCACCAGCGACTGGACTCTCTATCAAACACCCAGCATGATCCGCTTGCTGCCCCATTTGTCTCAACCCCTTTGGGACCGAGCCCCTTATTGGACACGTTGTGCGCCACTCCTTCCAGTTCACATGCATCACGGACTTGGTCACTATCGGGACACTCCTCGTGTCCCAGCTGAGGGGCGACTGCAGCCCAGCCCCCCTTCGATTTGGCATCCAACCTATTATTGATAGTGAGAGCGATGACAACGAAGAGTTCTCCGAACCCTTTTATATCCCTCTCATCCCCTCCCCTTCTTCTCTTCCTCCCCCTCCATCCCCACGCGAGGACTTGGCCCCCCTGCTCCTCCCTACTCCTCCCTCTCCCTCATCTATCCCCGCGCTTTCTTTTTCAGCCTGGGCATCCACTCGGCCCTTGGAGCATACACCCCCCAGATCCCACCTCCCCCGTCCCTGCTCCTTCTCCCCTTCTCCTTAACTCCTCCTGCCACCCCCCTCTTCCACTTCACGTGCTGACAACGCACATTGGTGGCGCTCAGCCCCTCCCCCTCTACAGGCAACCTCCCCCCGCTCAAGCTTCCCCCCCTCACCGTGCCACCTCCTCTCTTCAGGCCGTTCACCCCTTACAGGCCGTCCCTCTTCAACAGGCTGTCCACTCTCGCAAGAGAACTCGGACAGTCCCAGAAGACCAACAGCCCTGGTGGGCAGTCTCTCTTCCCAGCACCTCTCTCTCTGAAATGTCCCCTAGGTCAACCCGCAAATCTGCACGCTTAAATATCAGCGGCAACACAAGCCGGGATCACACCAGGGGAGAACACGAATGAATGCACAGCATGCCCCTCCTAGGAGTACCTTTGTCTGCACCAACGCGCAAGGACTTACACCCCTTAAACTCTTTGAGCACATTTCTTGGCTTCGACAAACGCGAGTGGATATGGCAGTGCTCACTGAAGTAAGGACAACCTCATCACCCGAGGACCTTCTTCAACACCTCCCAGGCGCGGGGGCAATCTGGCCAGGCGCAAGATTTTTCTTTTGCCCTGGTACAGGGCACACTGAAGGCATCATCCTGATATTAAGCCCTCACTGCCCCATCACAGATCCCGTCCTAGGTCCAACAGGCCGCATTCTAGGCATCGATGCTTTCATTGGTGACTCCGTCATCACCATTTTGTGCGTCTATGCTCCGGCCCAAGCTGCTGACAGAGAAGACTTCTTTTTCAACTGCGTGCGTCTCAACCTTCCCACTGACGGACGCCTCCTTCTCGTTGTTGGTGATTTCAACTGCATTCTTGACCCCCTCGATGCGGTCTACCCTCCTCACAGACTCAATATTGACCCCATGAGTCGCATGCAGGGGGCACCTCCCCTTGCAGACATCATGAATACCTACAGCCTACAAGACATCTGGAGGAACACGCACCCGACTGCCAAAGACTTCACACATTGGAGCATCCCAGCCTCATCGGGCGGTAGGCTTGACCGCTGGCTGGCTTCAGACTCCCTCCTAGCCCTCTTCACAGCCACTTCCTCCATTCTCCCTACCCCTGGCTTTATCTTTGACCACCGCCCTGTGTCTATAACCCTCTCCTTCCTAGGCCACGCTCCACCCAAGGGCCAAGGGCTACAAGGGTTCCCCCTCCTCCTCCTCAACATTCCAGAAGCTTGTGATGAGCTCAAGAACATCATCGCTTCACAATCCCTCCTCCTAAACCTCTTACCCGATTCAGACATCGTCACAAAATGGGACAACATGAAGGAAGTTATTCGCACCAGCAGTTGGGCCATTTACAAGAAGCATCGCCGTGCCCGCCAGCGTGCCGCCCGCTTAGCAGAGGACGACGCCCGGCAGGAATTCTCACAGGTGCATTTCTCCCCCGATGCAATTTCTTTCCTGGCACGCCTCAACATAGCCAAGGCTAAGGCATTAGCAGCAACACTCGCTTGGCAGCAACTCCTTGCTCCAATGCTCAAAGCTCTACCTATCCTTGAGCACACTTTTGGGGATTCATCTTCCTTCTACTTCCACCACCTTTCCCGTTCCCCTCACCCCCAAGTCCACATCAAGCTTATCCAGCCTCCAGGGCCACCCCAGCATCACCCCCTTTCTGTGGCTGACCTCTCTTCAATGATAGGAGTCAACATAGGACTGGAGTATGCCCGGGACTTTTATAGTGTTGATTCCTCCTTTGGACTGTATCGTCCAAACCCTCACATCAACCAGGCTAACCAGGATCTTCTGCTCACATCCCTCCCTCGTCCCCTCCCCCCTAGTTATGCAGCCCTTGCAGAAGGTGTCAATGGCGATGGCCTAATCACATCAGAGGAGATGGACCTTGCCATCCGCTCTGCTTCTCGAGGCTCCAGCCCAGGTTATGACGGACTTCCCTTTGAAGTCTACAATGCGTTCCATGAAGAACTGTCCCCGATCCTTCAACGGGTTTTCAACTCTGCCTTCCAAGATCAAGTTAACTCGGCCCCCCTAGCACCCCTCCTTCAGGGAACCATCTGCCTTCTCCACAAGACTGGTCAGCCCCAAGACTCCCTCGCAAGTTACCGTCCTATCACCCTTCTCAATTGCGACCTTAAGCTGTTCCTTTTGATCATGGCTCACCGGCTGCAACGCCCACTGGAATATCTCATCGACGTCACTCAATCAGCTTTCCTCCGTGGCAGAGACATCAGTGACAACATCCGCTATCACCTAGGCTTGGCTGCGCGCTTGAAAGAGCTTGGCTTACCAGGCTGGTTGCTGCATTCTGACCTCACTAAAGCTTATGATTCTGTCAACAGGGGATGGCTCCTAAAGACAATGTCAGCCATGGGATTCAATAGTGCGGGCATCACGCGCTGGTGCGATATCCTCATGAATGGCAGCTCTACGCGAGTGCGTCTCAACGGTTTCTTCACTACCTCCTTCCCCAACACTTCCGGCTTCCCTCAGGGTGGGGCCTTGAGCTGTAATCAATGGGTCATCATCTTTGAGCCCTTCATCACCTACAATAACCAACTGAGATCTTGTGGAACTCTGCAATCCTTCCGTCTTCCCTCAGGAGAGTTGGCCCCAGCCACCCTCTCGTTTGCTGACGATGGCAAGCACTTTGTCCTCAACCCAGCCACAGATGGGCCTATCATCAAGGAGACATACGTCGTAGCCAATTCGGCTGGCTTACCCGCCCAGTCTGTTCCCAAGACCCGTCTTCTGCTTCTTGAACTTCCCCCAGACATACCCCTCCCTGCAGATCTGGACCCCGCCCTTGGCACCCATCACTTGACTGGTTACCACCTCCATCCCCCAGACACACCTCACAGATTGCTGGGCGTGCCGTTCGGTGCAAACACTGCCCTTTGCAAGGCTGCAGCCTACCAGCACATGCCCCATAGCATCTCACGTGCAGCAGCTCCATGGCTCTCACGCAATCTCAATGTTATTGGAAGGGCGCATGTTGCTATGCAATGCTTGGCTTCCAAGTTCATCTTCCAGGCTAACTTTGCATCACCACCAGCGCCTCTCCGCCAGCAGTTGCAATCTTCTCTCAATGCCTTTGTTGCAATCTCTAGCCTGCAGGAGGAGGAATCACCACGTCCAGGACACCTCTTCCCCCGCTTCGGGACAGCCGTCCTTCCTTTTCATCGAGGAGGGCTTGCTGTACCCCATCTTGCTTCCCACTCGGCTGCTATGCTGGCCAAGACCACATGGCTCCTCTTCAGTTACACAGGTCACCCCTGGCAGCAGCTCTACCGTCACGAGATTTCTCGGGCTGTGCGCCTTCCTCCAGGTCAGGCAAGTGGATACCATGCCCTGGTTACCGCCCCGTCTTCTGTGGACATCGCCTCAATCACCACCAACTTGGCCCGGGAAAGTGCAGAGGCTTTTCTCCTGCTGAACATTCGTAGAATTATCGCTCCGCCCATGCAGTGCCCCCAATCCATCCTACTGGAAACCACCTTCAATAACACCCCTCCTTTTCCGTCCATGCCCATCACCTCAAACCAAGTGCTCTCCTCCCAAGCACTCTCGTGGCACCGTCTCAAGGACATCCGCTCAGCTCATCAACAACGAGCTCACCTCCCTCCCGCTGCTGTCCAAGACCTTGACTTCATCCTCTCCTCTCTGCCAGACCCCTGGCGGGATGCTGTCCTCCTTCCTGAACTTCCACCTCCCAAATGGAAGCTCTTTCCCGCTGTGGCCCCTGCTGGTCCCCTTGCAGAGGGGCCAGATCCCCTCACTGGAGAGGACCGTCTTTGGGAGGTCTGGCCCTCTGGCCGGTTACACCCTCTCACCCTTCCTGCCCTTCCCCCCCAAGGACACCCCCAAGCTGCGCTCATCACCCTACGCAAGAAACCTCGAGAAGCATGGTTACGGGCAGACTTTGAGGAGCAGCTGATCCAGCAAGGCCTCCCCCCCCACCAGAGGCAAGAGCTCTTGGAACCATGGCTGGTTGGTCTTTGGGAGGACCTCCAACTGGACCCAACAACATGGGGTCTCCACCTCCATGATGATACTGAGGTGAACCTTCTTGAACTCTCTGTGCGCCAAGCACGGCAGGCCCTTCTTCACCAACATATCATGCAACAAAGCCCCAGTTCCCACCATTTTGTGCCAGGTTATACCGAGGAACGTGCTGCTTGGCCCAGGCTGTGGAGCATTCTACCCCCCTCCACCTTGGACACTCACCCTAGCACTAACCCTGACCTGCGAGGCCTCCGTGGTCTTGAATCCCGATGGATTGCCTCAGCAACAGAGAGAGCGCTCGTTGTCACCCCTATTCCAGTCCCCTCCCCTGAAGACCTCCCACAGAACGCTTGGGTGGACTTACAACGTGTCCGCCCCTCCCGTCCAGGCCCAGCAGAGAGAACTGCTCAAAGACAAGACGAACCTCAAGTCTCCCTCCCTCTACGTGCAGGCTTTTCGCAGGTGTGGGTACGCCTCGCTGACAAGACTCTCCACCGTCCTTATACCATCACTTGCCGGAGCTTGCTTCATGGCACCCTGGGCTGCAATGCGTTCCTTGCTCATGTACGAGGACGCTTCCAACGGGTCAACCAAGACGACCCCCCCTCCATAGTCTGCTCCAGCCCTGACTCCTTGCAGCTGCACACTACTGACACAATGTCTCACGCTTTCTTGGAATGCCCTGATTCTGCCCCTGTCATAGACTGGCTCCTTTCCACTTGGGAGACCCTCACCGGTGGGACGCCTTCCTCGTTGCCCCTTCTTCCTCCTCGGTGACGACCTCAACCTTTGGCCCGGGACACCCCCTCCTCCCTCTACCTTCTTCTTTGTTTTTTCTTCCTTGGTCACATAGGGCTAGGTTTTATCAGATGTTCCCTTTCCTAGTTCCTCCCTATGTAAAAAAAAAAAAAAAAAAACCTAAGGTTGTGGTCCTTCCTGCGTATAACCACCTTGGGCGCGATATGGCAGGTCCGTTCGTCCCGGGCTGACAGACTGGACCATTCTGAGCCCCTTCACCACAAGGCTATTTGCCTTGCCCTTGGCCACCTTCACCAAGCCATCGCCAGGGACTGGATGCGCACCCAGACGGATCTTCGACACCTTGATAATGGCGCCTTCTGTCAAGATTGGTGGCGTGGCCTAGATTGCTCTCTCACAGTGGCTTCCTTTGCAAGCTTATGGGCCACCCCCCCGATCTTTTGCACCATGATTGGGGTCACTCCCGGTGACCAGGAGCCTGATACCCGCACCATGGAAATGACAATCCCCATGGCCCCAGCGCTCCCTACAATCCCAGACCCAATCCCAGACCTAGCCCAAGCCCTAGTTCTAGACCCTGATCTAGACCCTGACCCAGATCCAGCCCATTACCCGGATCTAGACCTTGCTCAAGACCCTTACCCAGACCCAGTCCATTCCCGAGCTCTAGACCCTGTTCTAGACACTGACCTAGGTCCAGCCCAAGCCCCAGCTCTAGGCCCCGATCTTGACCCTGACCTAGTTCCAGCCCAAGCCCAAGATCAAGACCCTGCCCCAGATCAGGATCAGGTTCCAGATTTGGACACAGCACTCGACAACGTTCCAGATCTGGGGCTAGATCTGGACCAAGATCAAGGTCCAGATCTGCGCTAAGATCCGGATCAAGATCAAGATCTTAATACTGTCTCTGTCTTCATCCCTGTTGTTTACCTGCCCAGACCAGTCTTTTAGGTTTTCGCTTTGCTTCCAGTTATCTTTCTTCTTTTCTGGTTGCCTCCCTGCTTTTGGCTTGTTTTTGCAGTTTCTCCCTTAGTTTGCTTCCCCTAGTTCAGTTTCCACCCTTAGTTGCCTCCTTAGTTTCCTCCTCAGTTGCCTCCTTAGTCCCCCCCCCCCTCCCCCCCCTCCCCCCCTTTTTTCTCTTAGTTTCTTGCATAGTTTTCCTTTTAGTCCTCCTTAGTTTGCATCTCCTCTTTCAGTCTTCTCTCCCGGTGACTGTTAGAGGTTGCAATGTTATGGCTCCCCCCATAATAGGTCTTTTTTCTTAGTAGTCCTAGCCCCTTCTCTTGGGCTTCCTGTTTTTGGCTTCTTCCTTGCCTCTCTGGTTTGTTTGTCTTCTGTTCCCGTCCTCCTTTGTCCCTTACGTCGCCCAGGTGGTGTCCGTCCCTTAGCTGTCCCTTAGCCGTTCTTGTCTTTTTCTTTGGTCTTTTCTCCTTGGCCACAAAGGGCTAGGTTTTATCAGTTGCGCCTTTTCCTGGTTCCCCCCTTTGTAAAAAAAAAAAAAAAAAACAATAGCAACATGCACCCTTCCAATAACATTGAGATTGCGTGAGAGCCATGGAGCTGCTGCACGTGAGATGCTATGGGGCATGTGCTGGTCAGCTGCAGCCTTGCAAAGGGCAGTGTTTGCACCGAACGGCACGCCCAGCAATCTGTTAGGTGTGTCTGGGGGATGGAGGTGGTAACCAGTCAAGTGATGGGTGCCAAGGGCGGGGTCCAGATCTGCAGGGAGGGGTATGTCTGGGGGAAGTTCAAGAAGCAGAAGACGGGTCTTGGGAACAGACTGGGCGGGTAAGCCAGCCGAATTGGCTACGACGTATGTCTCCTTGATGATAGGCCCATCTGTGGCTGGGTTGAGGACAAAGTGCTTGCCATCGTCAGTAAACGAGAGGGTGGCTGGGGCCAACTCTCCTGAGGGAAGACGGAAGGATTGCAGAGTTCCACAAGATCTCAGTTGGTTATTGTAGGTGATGAAGGGCTCAAAGATGATGACCCATTGATTACAGCTCAAGGCCCCACCCTGAGGGAAGCCGGAAGTGTTGGGGAAGGAGGTAGTGAAGAAACCGTTGAGACGCACTCGCGTAGAGCTGCCATTCATGAGGATATCGCACCAGCGCGTGATGCCCGCACTATTGAATCCCATGGCTGACATTGTCTTTAGGAGCCATCCCCTGTTGACAGAATCATAAGCTTTAGTGAGGTCAGAATGCAGCAACCAGCCTGGTAAGCCAAGCTCTTTCAAGCGCGCAGCCAAGCCTAGGTGATAGCGGATGTTGTCACTGATGTCTCTGCCACGGAGGAAAGCTGATTGAGTGACGTCAATGAGATATTCCAGTGGGCGTTGCAGCCGGTGAGCCATGATCAAAAGGAACAGCTTAAGGTCGCAATTGAGAAGGGTGATAGGACGGTAACCTGCGAGGGAGTCTTGGGGCTGACCAGTCTTGTGGAGAAGGCAGATGGTTCCCTGAAGGAGGGGTGCTAGGGGGGCCGAGTTAACTTGATCTTGGAAGGCAGAGTTGAAAACCCGTTGAAGGATCGGGGACAGTTCTTCATGGAACGCATTGTAGACTTCAAAGGGAAGTCCGTCATAACCTGGGCTGGAGCCTCGAGAAGCAGAGCGGATGGCAAGGTCCATCTCCTCTGATGTGATTAGGCCATCGCCATTGACACCTTCTGCAAGGGCTGCATAACTAGGGGGGAGGGGACGAGGGAGGGATGTGAGCAGAAGATCCTGGTTAGCCTGGTTGATGTGAGGGTTTGGACGATACAGTCCAAAGGAGGAATCAACACTATAAAAGTCCCGGGCATACTCCAGTCCTATGTTGACTCCTATCATTGAAGAGAGGTCAGCCACAGAAAGGGGGTGATCCTGGGGTGGCCCTGGAGGCTGGATAAGCTTGATGTGGACTTGGGGGTGAGGGGAACGGGAAAGGTGGTGGAAGTAGAAGGAAGATGAATCCCCAAAAGTGTGCTCAAGGATAGGTAGAGCTTTGAGCATTGGAGCAAGGAGTTGCTGCCAAGCGAGTGTTGCTGCTAATGCCTTAGCCTTGGCTATGTTGAGGAGGAGGAGGGGGAACCCTTGCAGCCCTTGGCCCTTGGGTGGAGCGTGGCCTAGGAAGGAGAGGGTTATAGACACAGGGCGGTGGTCAGAGATAAAGCCAGAGGTAGGGAGAATGGAGGAAGTGGCTGTGAAGAGGGCTAGGAGGGAGTCTGAAGCCAGCCAGCGGTCAAGCCTACCGCCCGATGAGGCTGGGATGCTCCAATGTGTGAAGTCTTTGGCAGTCGGGTGCGTGTTCCTCCAGATGTCTTGTAGGCTGTAGGTATTCATGATGTCTGCAAGGGGAGGTGCCCCCTGCATGCGACTCATGGGGTCAATATTGAGTCTGTGAGGAGGGTAGACCGCATCGAGGGGGTCAAGAATGCAGTTGGAATCACCAACAACGAGAAGGAGGCGTCCGTCAGTGGGAAGGTTGGGACGCACGCAGTTGAAAAAGAAGTCTTCTCTGTCAGCAGCTTGGGCCGGAGCATAGACGCACAAAATGGTGATGACGGAGTCACCAATGAAAGCATCGATGCCTAGAATGCGGCCTGTTGGACCTAGGATAGGTCTTAGGACGGGATCTGTGATGGGGCAGTGAGGGCTTAATATCAGGATGATGCCTTCAGTGTGCCCTGTACCAGGGCAAAAGAAAAATCTTGCGCCTGGCCAGATTGCCCCCGCGCCTGGGAGGTGTTGAAGAAGGTCCTCGGGTGATGAGGTTGTCCTTACTTCAGTGAGCACTGCCATATCCACTCGCGTTTGTCGAAGCCAAGAAATGTGCTCAAAGAGTTTAAGGGGTGTAAGTCCTTGCGCGTTGGTGCAGACAAAGGTACTCCTAGGAGGGGCATGCTGTGCATTCATTCGTGTTCTCCCCTGGTGTGCTTGTGTTGCCGCTGATATTTAAGCGTGCAGATTTGCGGGTTGACCTAGGGGACATTTCAGAGGGGCCAGATCCCCTCACTGGAGAGGACCGTCTTTGGGAGGTCTGGCCCTCTGGCCGGTTACACCCTCTCACCCTTCCTGCCCTTCCCCCCCAAGGACACCCCCAAGCTGCCCTCATCACCCTACGCAAGAAACCTCGAGAAGCATGGTTACGGGCAGACTTTGAGGAGCAGCTGATCCAGCAAGGCCTCCCCCCCCACCAGAGGCAAGAGCTCTTGGAACCATGGCTGGTTGGTCTTTGGGCGGACCTCCAACTGGACCCAACAACATGGGGTCTCCACCTCCATGATGATACTGAGGTGAACCTTCTTGAACTCTCTGTGCGCCAAGCACGGCAGGCCCTTCTTCACCAACATATCATGCAACAAAGACCCAGTTCCCACCATTTTGTGCCAGGTTATACCGAGGAACGTGCTGCTTGGCCCAGGCTGTGGAGCATTCTACCCCCCTCCACCTTGGACACTCACCCTAGCACTAACCCTGACCTGCGAGGCCTCCGTGGTCTTGAATCCCGATGGATTGCCTCAGCAACAGAGAGAGCGCTCGTTGTCACCCCTATTCCAGTCCCTTCCCCTAAAGACCTCCCACAGAACGCTTGGGTGGACTTACAACGTGTCCGCCCCTCCCGTCCAGGCCCAGCGGAGAGAACTGCCCAAAGACAAGACGAACCTCAAGTCTCCCTCCCTCTACGTGCAGGCTTTTCGCAGGTGTGGGTACGCCTCGCTGACAAGACTCTCCACCGTCCTTATACCATCACTTGCCGGAGCTTGCTTCATGGCACCCTGGGCTGCAATGCGTTCCTTGCTCATGTACGAGGACGCTTCCAACGGGTCAACCAAGACGACCCCCCCTCCATAGTCTGCTCCAGCCCTGACTGCTTGCAGCTGCACACTGCTGACACAATGTCTCACGCTTTCTTGGAATGCCCTGATTCTGCCCCCGTCATAGACTGGCTCCTTTCCACTTGGGAGACCCTCACCGGTGGGCAGCGCCTTCCTCGTTGCCCCTTCTTCCTCCTCGGTGACGACATCACCCTTTGGCCCGGGACACCCCCTCCTCCCTCTACCCTAAGGTTGTGGTCCTTCCTGCGTATAACCACCTTGGGCGCGATATGGCAGGTCCGTTCGTCCCGGGCTGACAGACTGGACCATTCTGAGCCCCTTCACCACAAGGCTATCTGCCTTGCCCTTGGCCACCTTCACCAAGCCATCGCCAGGGACTGGATGCGCACCCAGACGGATCTTCGACACCTTGATAATGGCGCCTTCTGTCAAGATTGGTGGCGTGGCCTAGATTGCTCTCTCACAGTGGCTTCCTTTGCAAGCTTATGGGCCACCCCCCCGATCTTTTGCACCATGATTGGGGCCACTCCCGGTGACCAGGAGCCTGATACCCGCACCATGGAAATGACAATCCCCATGGCCCCAGCGCTCCCTACAATCCCAGACCCAACCCCAGACCCAGCCCAAGCCCTAGTTCTAGACCCTGATCTAGACCCTGACCCAGATCCAGCCCATTACCCGGATCTAGACCTTGCTCTAGACCCTGACCCAGACCCAGCCCATTCCCGAGCTCTAGACCCTGATCTAGACCCTGATTTAGGTCCAGCCCAAGCCCCAGCTCTAGGCCCCGATCTTGACCCTGACCTAGATCCAGCCCAAGCCCAAGATCAAGACCCTGCCCCAGATCAGGATCAGGTTCCAGATTTGGACACAGCACACGACAACGTTCCAGATCTAGGGCTAGATCTGGACCAAGATCAAGGTCCAGATCTGCGCTAAGATCCATATCAAGGTCTGGTTCTTGATACTGTCTCTGTCTTCATTCCTGTTGTTTACCTGCCCAGACCAGTCTTTTAGGTTTTCGCTTTGCTTCCAGTTGTCTTTCTTCTTTTCTGGTTGCCTCCCTGCTTTTGGCTTGTTTTTGCAGTTTCTCCCTTAGTTTGCTTCCCCTAGTTCAGTTTCCACCCTTAGTTGCCTCCTTAGTTTCCCCCTCAGTTGCCTCCTTAGTCCCCCCCCCCTCCCCCCCTTTTTTCTCATAGTTTCTTGCATAGTTTTCCTTTTAGTCCTCCTTAGTTTGCATCTCCTCTTTCAGTCTTCTGATCCGGTAACGGTTAGAGGTTGCAATGTTATGCCCCCCCCCTTCATAGGTCTTTTTTCTTAGTAGTCCTAGCCCCTTCTCTTGGGCTTCCTGTTTTTGGCTTCTTCCTTGCCTCTCTGGTTTGTTTGTCTTCTGTTCCCGTCCTCCTTTGTCCCTTACGTCGCCCAGGTGGTGTCCGTCCCTTAGCTGTCCCTTAGCCGTTCTTGCCTTTTTCTTTGGTCTTTTCTCCTTGGTCACAAAGGGCTAGGTTTTATCAGTTGCGCCTTTTCCTGGTTCCCCCCTTTGTAAAAAAAAAAAAAAAAAAAAAAAAAAAAAAAAAGAGAGAGAGGTGCTGGGAAGAGAGACTGCCCACCAGGGCTGTTGGTCTTCTGGGACTGTCCGAGTTCTCTTGCGAGAGTGGACAGCCTGTTGAAGAGGGACGGCCTGTAAGGGGTGAACGGCCTGAAGAGAGGAGGTGGCACGGTGAGGGGGGGAAGCTTGAGCGGGGGAGGTTGCCTGTAGAGGGGGAGGGGCTGAGCGCCACGAATGTGTGTTGTCAGCACGTGAAGTGGAAGAGGGGGTGGCAAGAGGAGTTAAGAGAAGGGGAGAAGGAGCAGGGACGGGGGAGGTGGGATCTGGGGGGGTGTATGCTCTAAGGGCCGAGTGGATGCCCAGGCTGGAAGAAGAAAGCGAGGGGATAGATGAGGGAGAGGGAGGAGTAGGGAGGAGCAGGGGGGCCAAGTCCTCGCGTGGGGATGGAGGGGGAGGAAGAGAAGAAGGGGAGGGGATGAGAGGGATATAAAAGGGTTCGGAGAACTCTTCGTTGTCATCGCTGTCACTATCAATAATAGGTTGGATGCCAAATCGAAGGGGGGCTGGGCTGCAGTCGCCCCTGCAGCTGGGACACGAGGAGTGTCCTATAGTGAACCAAGTCGTGATGCATGTGAAGTGGAAGGAGTGCGCACAAGGTGTCCAATAAGGGGGCTCGGTCCCAAACGGGTTGAGACAAATGGGGCAGCAAAGCGGATCATGCTGGGTGTTTGATAGAGAGTCCAGATCGCTGGTGGCTGGAGGGTGGTGGGTGATGGCGGAGAGAGGTAAGGAAGGGTTGTGGGAGGGACGTCGGGTGGCCAGTGGGCTGGAGGAAGAGGGAGGGACAGGAGAGGGAGGGAGGTGAAAAGGAAGGGGACAGGGATGGGCAGGAGGAGTCTGGTTTGCCCTTGAGATGGCGGCAGCACCAGCAGCAGCTGCTGCATCAGAGATGGGTCGGGGGTTGGGAGCGATGGGTCTGCGAGGGGAAGGGGCGGCGGAGATATCAGAGCTCGGGAATGGGCTGGGTCTGGGTAAGGGTCTAGAGCTGGTCTAGGTCCGGGTAATGGGCTGGATCTGGGTCAGGGTCTAGATCAGGGTCTAGAACTAGGGCTTGGGCTAGGTCTGGGATTGGGTCTGGGATTGTAGGGAGCGCTGGGGCCATGGGGATTGTCACTTCCATGGTGCGGGTATCAGGCTCCTGGTCACCGGGAGTGACCCCAATCATGGTGCAAAAGATCGGGGGGGTGGCCCATAAGCTTGCAAAGGAAGCCACTGTGAGAGAGCAATCTAGGCCACGCCACCAATCTTGACAGAAGGCGCCATTATCAAGGTGTCGAAGATCCGTCTGGGTGCGCATCCAGTCCCTGGCGATGGCTTGGTGAAGGTGGCCAAGGGCAAGGCAGATAGCCTTGTGGTGAAGGGGCTCAGAATGGTCCAGTCTTTTTTTTTTTTTTTTTTTTTTACAAAGGGGGGAACCAGGAAAAGGCGCAACTGATAAAACCTAGCCCTTTGTGACCAAGGAGAAAAGACCAAAGAAAAATTCAAGAACGGCTAAGGGACAGCTAAGGGACGGACACCACCTGGGCGACGTAAGGGACAAAGGAGGACGGGAACAGAAGACAAACAAACCAGAGAGGCAAGGAAGAAGCCAAAAACAGGAAGCCCAAGAGAAGGGGCTAGGACTACTAAGAAAAAAGACCTATGAAGGGGGGGGCCAAAACATTGCAACCTCTAACAGTCACCGGATCAGAAGACTGAAAGAGGAGATGCAAACTAAGGAGGACTAAAAGGAAAACTATGCAAGAAACTAAGAGAAAAAAGGGGGGGAGGGGGGGGAAATGCAGACACAGGAGCTCCGGGTAAGGGAGAAGACCAAAGCCGGTCAGGCTACTACCATAGATCAACACATCCAGGGCAAAAAACGCAAATACAAAGATACAAAAAGTGATTCAGCTGCCTAAGAGGAGGTGGCCGAAGCAGATCCAGCCCCCAAAAAACTACTTCAGAGGGCATTCAGCACCAAGTAGTGAAGCCCATGCGTACAAAACCAAAACAATTCGAACGAACAAACTGGTAACACAGAATCATTCGGTTCCCACACAATAGTTGTAACACTCATAGCGGATTGGGCAAGCTCTCTAACTTAGACGAAAAGAGAGAGGATACCCTGACCATGTAGCGATTAACCTTACATAAACGCAGGCGCGTCTACCTATGCGCCATCAGAACGTTTGAGGAAACGCTCAAGAAAGAGGGAATGAGTCGCACCAGCACCACCACCCTGGACCCTAAGGCCAAACAACGGCTGACAAAAAATACAGCGTAGTAGCAAGGAAACATTGCTAGTGAAGGGGAGGGCCCACTTGCGAGTACCTTCCTAGTACCAGGTGCGAATACATAAATGGAACCCTCCAGCTCCAATTTTCCGCCGTCACACGCCCGGCCTCTAGGGTTTCATCAGTATCTGGGCGGTACTGCGCAAGTGGGCTCCCCAGAAGCTTCGCACATGGGTGAAGGAGCAGGGATGAGAGGAGGAGATGGAGGATTCCTGAGAAGGAGGAAGTGGGTGGGGCTCGGAAGAAGAATCAGGAGAGCCTGCTTCTGAATACTAAGGATGGGTGGTCGGTGGTCCCGATTACTTGAATAGAATAAGACCCGCCACCCCATCCAGTAAGGGCTCCTCTGAAGCTGACACCTGGAGGGGCAGAGTAGCGGATTAGACGCGCATTAGCAGTCTTAACACTCAAATTGGGGCACTGGAGCTGTCTCCCATAGCCCGCCCGCGCACCGGTATTGGGGGCAAGTTCGCCACTTGAATGCCCAACCCGCACGCGAAATTTCAGGGGCAGAAGCCCAAACCAAAGTCAGTCTTCAGTGCGTAGCAAACGTTTTTAGTACGCGGGACTGCGGTGGCCCAAGTAGGAGAGGCAGACAGTAGATGCGGTAGCGCCCCGTAAAAATAACACGCCTTAGCTCTGCCACCTCTAGGATGTATGGTAATGGGTCACCACTTGGCAAGTGGGCTCTCAAACTTCGTCTCTAGGTATCTCTTAGCAGCTGACATGAAGGAGCAGGGTAGAGGAGGAGATGGGAGGATTCTGAGAGGAAGAGGAAGTGGGGTGGGGGCTTCAGAGAGGGTGCCATGAAGCAGCTCGGCAAGTGAGGGTATAAGGACGGTGGAGAGTCTGTCAGCGAGGCGTACCCACACCTGCGAAAAGCCTGCACGTAGAGGGAGGGAGACTTGAGGTGGTCTTGTCTTTGAGCAGTTCTCTCTGCTGGGCCGGGACGGAGGGGGCGGACACGTTGTAAGTCCACCCAAGCGTTTCTGTGGGAGGTCTTCAGGGGAGGGGACTGGAAAGGGGTGACAACGAGCGCTCTCTCTGTGCTGAGGCAATCCATCGGGATTCAAGACCACGGAGGCCTCGCAGGTCAGGGTTGGTGCTAGGGGTATGTCCAGGTGGAGGGGGGTAGAATGCCCACAGCCTGGGCCAAGCACCAGTTCCTCGGTATAACCTGGCACAAAATGGTGGGAACTGGGGCTTTGTTGCATGATATGTTGGTGAAGAAGGGCCTGCCGTGCTTGGCGCACAGAAGTTCAAGAAGGTTCACCTCAGTACATCATGGAGGTGGAGACCCATGTTGTGGGTCCAGTTGGAGGTCCTCCCAAGAACCAACCAGCCATGGTTCCAAGAGCCTTGCCTCTGGTGGGGGGGAGGCCTTGCTGGATCAGCTGCTCCTCAAAGTCTGCTGCCGTAACCAGGCTTCTCGAGGTTTCTTGCGTAGGGTGATGAGCGCAGCTTGGGGGTGTCCTTGGGGGGGAAGGGCAGGAAGGGTGAGAGGGTGTAACCGGCCAGAGGGCCAGACCTCCAGGACGGTCCTCTCCAGTGAGGGGATTGGCCCCTCGCAAGGGACCAGCAGGGGCCACAGCGGGAAAGACGTCCATTTGGGAGGGTGAAGTTCAGGAAGGAGGACAGCATCCCGCCAGGGGTCTGGCAGAGAGGAGAGGATGAAGTCAAGGTCTTGGACAGCAGCGGGAGGAGGTGAGCTCGTTGTTGATGAGCTGAGCGGATGTCCTTGAGACGGTGCCACGAGAGTGCTTGGGAGGAGAGCACTTGGTTTG
>JACBWV010000855.1:0-44311 GCA_013435795.1 Chlamydomonas sp. ICE-L | reverse complement strand
GGGGTGGGGGGGGGGGGGGGACAAGGAGGCAACTGAGGAGTAAACTAAGGAGGCAACTAAGGGTGGAAACTGAACTAGGGAAGCAAACTAAGGAGAAACTGCAAAACAAGCCAAAAGCAGGGAGGCAACCAGAAAAGAAGAAGACAACTGGAAGCAGCGAAACCTAAAAGCTGGTCTGGGCAGGGTTTAGTCTGTCAGCCCGGGACGAACGACCTGCCATATCGCGCCCAAGTGTGTTATACGCAGGAAGGACCACAACCTTAGGGTAGAGGGAGAGGGGTGTCCCGGGCCAAAGGGTGGGTCGTCACGAGGAGAAGAAGGGGAACGAGGAAGGCGTCCCACCGGTGAGGGTCTCCCAAGTGAAAGAGGCCAGTCTATGACAGGGGCAGAATCAGGGCATTCCAAGAAAGCGTGAGACAGTGTGTCAGTAGTGTGCAGCTGCAAGCAGTCAGGGCTGACAGAACTATGGAGGGGGGGTCGTCTTGGTTGACCCGTTGGAAGCGTCCTCGTACTGAGCAAGGAACGCATTGTAGCCCAGGGCGCCATGAAAAAGCTCCGGCAAGTGATGGTATAAGGACGGTGGAGAGTCTTGTCAGCGAGGCGTACCCACACCTGCGAAAAGCCTGCACGTAGAGGGAGGGAGACTTGAGGTTCGTCTTGTCTTTGAGCAGTTTCTTCCGCTGGGCCTGGACGGGAGGGGCGGACCTTGTAAGTCCACCCAACGTTCTGTGGGAGGTCTTCAGGGGAGGGGACTGGAATAGGGGTGACAACGAGCGCTCTCTCTGTTGCTGAGGCAATCCATCGGGATTCAAGACCACGGAGGCCTCGCAGGTCAGGTTAGTGCTAGGGTGAGTGTCCAAGGTGGAGGGGGGTAGAATGCTCCACAGCCTGGGCCAAGCAGCACGTTCCTCGTATACCTGGCACAAAATGTTGGGAACTGGGGCTTTGTTGCATGATATGTTGGTGAAGAAGGGCCTGCCGTCCTTGGCGCACAGAGAGTTCAAGAAGGTTCACCTCAGTATCATCATGGAGGTGGAGACCCCATGTTGTTGGGTCCAGTGGAGGTCCTCCCAAAGACCAACCAGCCATGGTTCCAAGAGCTCTTGCCTCTGGTGGGGGGGGAGGCCTTGCTGATCAGCTGCTCCTCAAAGTCTGCCCGTAACCATGCTTCTCGAGGTTTCTTGCGTAGGGTGATGAGGCGCAGCTTGGGGGTGTCCTTGGGGGGGAAGGGCAGGAAGGGTGAGAGGGTGTAACCGGCCAGAGGGCCAGACCTCCCAAAGACGGTCCTCTCCAGTGAGGGGATCTGGCCCCTCTGCAGGGGACCAGCAGGGGCCACAGCGGGAAAGAGCTTCCATTTGGGAGGTGAAGTTCAGGAAGGAGGACAGCATCCCCGCCAGGGGTCTGGCAGAGAGAGAGGATGAAGTCAAGGTCTTGGACAGCAGCGGGAGGGAGGTGAGCTCGTTGTTGATGGCTGAGCGGATGTCCTTGAGACGGTGCCACGAGAGTGCTTGGGAGGAGAGCACTTGGTTTGAGGTGATGGGCATGGACGAAAAGGAGGGGGTGTATTGAAGGTGGTTTCCAGTAGGATGGATTGGGGGCACTGCATGGGCGGAGCGATAATTCTACGAATGTTCAGCAGGAGAAAAGCCTCTGCACTTTCCCGGGCCAAGTTGGGTGATTGAGGCGATGTCCACAGAAGACGGGGCGGCATACTGGGCATGGTATCCTGGATCCTTGCCTGACCTGGAGGAAGGCGCACAGCCCGAGAAATCTCGTGACGGTAGAGCTGCTGCCAGGGGTGACCTGTGTAACTGAAGAGGGCCATGTGGTCTTGGCCAGCATAGCAGCCGAGTGGGAAGCAAGAGTACAGAAAAGACCTGAACCAGATGAGTTGGGGTGTGTTCTATCTCGGCTCACTCCCTGGTTTAGGTGATGGGGCATGGACGGAAAGGTGGTGTTGTTGAAGTTGGTTTCCAGTATGATGGATTGGGGCCACTGGGCATGGGCGGAGCGATAATTCTCGAATTTTCCGCAAGAGAAAAGCCTCTGCACTTTCCCACGCCAAGTTGGGTGGTGATTGAGGCGATGTCCACAGAAGACGGGGCGGTAACCAGGGCATGGTATCCACTTGGCTGACCTGGAGGAAGGCGCACAGCCCGAGAAATCTCGTGACGGTAGAGCTGCTGCTAGGGGTGACCTGTGTAACTGAAGAGGAGCCATGTGGTCTTGGCCAGCATAGCAGCCGAGTGGGAAGCAAGATGGGGTACAGCAAGCCCTCCTCGATGAAAAGGAAGGACGGCTGTCCCGAAGCGGGGGAAGAGGTGTCCAGGACGTGGTGATTCCTCCTCCTGCAGGCTAGAGGTTGCAACAAAGGCATTGAGAGAAGATTGCAACTGCTGGCGGAGAGGCGCTGGTGGTGATGCAAAGTTAGCCTGGAAGATGAACTTGGAAGCCAAGCATTGCATAGCAACATGCGCCCTTCCAATAACATTGAGATTGCGTGAGAGCCATGGAGCTGCTGCACGTGAGATGCTATGGGGCATGTGCTGGTAGGCTGCAGCCTTGCAAAGGGCAGTGTCTGCACCGAACGGCACGCCCAGCAATCTGTGAGGTGTGTCTGGGGGATGGAGGTGGTAGCCAGTCAAGTGATGTGTGCCAAGGGCGGGGTCCAGATCTGCAGGGAGGGGTATGTCCTGGGGGAAGTTCAAGAAGCAGAAGACGGGTCTTGGGAACAGACTGGGCAGGTAAGCCAGCCGAATTGGCTACGACGTATGTTTCCTTGATGATAGGCCCATCTATGGCTGGGTTGAGGACAAAGTGCTTGCCATCGTCAGCAAACGAGAGGGTGGCAGGGGCCAACTCTCCTGAGGGAAGACGGAAGGATTGCAGAGTTCCACAAGATCTCAGTTGGTTATTGTAGGTGATGAAGGGCTCAAAGATGATGACCCATTGATGACAGCTCAAGGCCCACCCTGAGGGAAGCCGGAAGTGTTGGGGAAGGAGGTAGTGAAGAAACCGTTGAGACGCACTCGCGTAGAGCTGCCATTCATGAGGATATTGCACCAGCGCGTGATGCCTGCACTATTGAATCCCATGGCTGACATTTTCTTTAGGAGCCATCCCCTGTTGGCAGAATCATAAGCTTTAGTGAGGTCAGAATGCAGCAACCAGCCTGGTAAGCCAAGCTCTTTCAAGCGCGCAGCCAAGCCTAGGTGATAGCGGGTGTTGTCACTGATGTCTCTGCCACGGAGGAAAGCTGATCGAGTGACGTCGATGAGATATTCCAGTGGGCGTTGCAGCCGGTGAGCCATGATCAAAAGGATCAGCTTAAGGTCGCAATTGAGAAGATTGATAGGACGGTAACCTACGAGGGAGTCTTGGGGCTGACCAGTCTTGTGGAGAAGGCAGATGGTTCCCTGAAGGAGGGGTGCTAGGGGGGCCGAGTTAACTTGATCTTGGAAGGCAGAGTTGAAAACCCTTTGAAGGATCGGTGACAGTTCTGCATGGAACGCATTGTAGACTTCAAAGGGAAGTCCGTCATAACCTGGGCTGGAGCCTCGAGAAGCAGAGCGGATGGCAAGGTCCATCTCCTCTGATGTGATTAGGCCATCGCCATTGACACCTTCTGCAAGGGCTGCATAACTAGGGGGGGAGGGGACGAGGGAGGGATGTGAGCAGAAGAGCCTGGTTGATGTGAGGGTTTGGACGATACAGGCTAAAGGAGGAATCAGCACTATAAAAGTCCCGAGCATACTCCAGTCCTATGTTGACTCCTATCATTGAAGAGAGGTCAGCCACAGAAAGGGGGTGATGCTGGGGTGGCCCTGGAGGCTGGATAAGCTTGATGTGGACTGGGGGGTGAGGGGAACGGGAAAGGTGGTGGAAGTAGAAGGAAGATGAATCCCCAAAAGTGTGCTCAAGGATAGGTAGAGCTTTGAGCATTGGAGCAAGGAGTTGCTGCCAAGCGAGTGTTGCTGCTAATGCCTTAGCCTTGGCTATGTTGAGGCGTGCCAGGAAAGAAATTGCATCGGGGGAGAAATGCACCCGTGAGAATTCCTGCCGGGCGTCGTCCTCTGTTAAGCGGGCGGCACGCTGGCGGGCACGGCGATGCTTCTTGTAAATGGCCCAACTGCTGGTGCGAATAACTTCCTTCATGTTGTCCCATTTTGTGACGATGTCTGAAACGGGTAAGATGTTTAGGAGGAGGGATTGTGAAGCGATGATGTTATTGAGCTCATCACAAGCTTCTGGAATGTTGAGGAGGAGGAGGGGGAACCCTTGCAGCCCTTGGCCCTTGGGTGGAGCGTGGCCTAGGAAGGAGAGGGTTATAGACACAGGGCGGTGGTCAGAGATAAAGCCAGAGGTAGGGAGAATTGAGGAAGTGGCTGTGAAGAGGGCTAGGAGGGAGTCTGAAGCCAGCCAGCGGTCAAGCCTACCGCCCGATGAGGCTGGGATGCTCCAATGTGTGAAGTCTTTGGCAGTCGGGTGCGTGTTCCTCCAGATGTCTTGTAGGCTGTAGGTGTTCATGATGTCTGCAAGGGGAGGTGCCCCCTGCATGCGACTCATGGGGTCAATATTGAGTCTGTGAGGAGGGTAGACTGCATCTAGGGGGTCAAGAATGCAGTTGAAATCACCAACAACGAGAAGGAGGCGTCCGTCAGTGGGAAGGTTGGGACGCACGCAGTTGAAAAAGAAGTCTTCTCTGTCAGCAGCTTGGGCCGGAGCATAGACGCACAAAATGGTGATGACGGAGTCACCAATGAAAGCATCGATGCCTAGAATGCGGCCTGTTGGACCTAGGATAGGTCTTAGGACGGGATCTGTGATGGGGCAGTGAGGGCTTAATATCAGGATGATGCCTTCAGTGTGCCCTGTACCAGGGCAAAAGAAAAATCTTGCGCCTGGCCAGATTGCCCCCGCGCCTGGGAGGTGTTGAAGAAGGTCCTCGGGTGATGAGGTTGACCTTACTTCAGTGAGCACTGCCATATCCACTCGCGTTTCTCGAAGCCAAGAAATGTGCTCAAAGAGTTTAAGGGGTGTAAGTCCTTGCGCGTTGGTGCAGACAAAGGTACTCCTAGGAGGGGCATGCTGTGCATTCATTCGTGTTCTCCCCTGGTGTGATCCCGGCTTATGTTGCCGCTGATATTTAAGCGTGCAGATTTGCGGGTTGACCTAGATGACATTTCAGAGAGAGAGGTGCTGGGAAGAGAGACTGCCCACCAGGGCTGTTGGTCTTCTGGGACTGTCCGAGTTCTCTTGCGAGAGTGGACAGCCTGTTGAAGAGGGACGGCCTGTAAGGGGTGAACGGCCTGAAGAGAGGAGGTGGCACGGTGAGGGGGGGAAGCTTGAGCGGGGGAGGTTGCCTGTAGAGGGGGAGGGGCTGAGCGCCACCAACGTGCGTTGTCAGCACGTGAAGTGGAAGGGGGGGTGGCAGGAGGAGTTAAGAGAAGGGGAGAAGGAGCAGGGACGGGGGAGGTGGGATCTGGGGGGGTGTATGCTCCAAGGGCCGAGTGGATGCCCAGGCTGGAAGAAGAAAGCGAGGGGATAGATGAAGGAGAGGGAGGAGTAGGGAGGAGCAGGGGGGCCAAGTCCTCGCGTGGGGATGGAGGGGGAGGAAGAGAAGAAGGGGAGGGGATGAGAGGGATATGAAAGGGTTCGGAGAACTCTTCGTTGTCATCGCTGTCACTATCAATAATAGGTTGGATGCCAAATCGAAGGGGGGCTGGGCTGCAGTCGCCCCTGCAGCTGTGACACAAGGAGTGTCCTATAGTGAACCAAGTCGTGATGCATGTGAAGTGGAAGGAGTGCGCACAAGGTGTCCAATAAGGGGGCTCGGTCCCAAAGGGGTTGAGACAAATGGGGCAGCAAAGCGGATCATGCTGGGTGTTTGATAGAGAGTCCAGATCGCTGGTGGCTGGAGGGTGGTGGGTGATGGCGGAGAGAGGTAAGGAAGGGGTGTGGGAGGGACGTCGGGTGGCCAGTGGGCTGGAGGAAGAGGGAGGGGCAGGAGAGGGAGGGAGGTGAAAAGGAAGGGGACAGGGATGGGCAGCACCAGCAGCAGCTGCTGCATCAGAGATGGGTCGGGGGTTGGGAGCGATGGGTCTGCGAGGGGAAGGGGCGGCGGAGATAGGAGGGACTTGAGCTGGGGTAGAGGGAGACTCTGGATGAGATGAGTTAAAGGGGGCTGGAGAGGGGGATGAGGATAAGGGGGGAGCGATGGAGAGGAAGGAATCTTGGACAGGGGAAGATGGAGACTCTGCTAGTGCAGAGTTAGAGGGGAGCGGAGAGGGGGGGGAGGATGCTATAGGAGATTGTATGGGTACCAAAGCTGTTGCTGTGGGTGTCAACACTGAGTCTGCTACTGGTGGTGTCAAAACATCAGCTGCTGTAAGAAGATCCGATTCCTCTACCGGTGGCAAAGCTGTGTAAGCCAGTGCAGGTGTTAAAGCAAGATAATATAATAACATTGAGATTGCTTGGCGTGCCATTCGGTGCAGACACTGCCCTTTGCAAGGCTGCAGCTTACCAGCACATGCCCCATAGCATCTCACGTGCAGCAGCTCCATGGCTCTCACGCAAACTCAATGTTGATCTAATCCGCTACTCTGCCCCCTCCAGAGGTCAGCATAAGAGGTCAGCCTACTGGAGGGGGGCAGGCTATTCTCTTCAAGTTAATTTGGGACCACCCGACCCCCATCCTTAGTACTTCAGAAGCAGCTCTGTCCTGATTCCCTTCTTCCGAGCCCCACCCACCTCCTCCTTCCTCTCAGAATCCTCCATCTCCTCCCTCTCATCCCTGCCCCTTCATGTCAGCTGCTGAGATACCTAGTAGACGAAGCTTTAAGGCGACAATTGGAGCTGGAGGTCCTTTTTTCGCCCTAGCAATGTCTGCTCTCCGGCCGCCTTATAACTTTGCTGCGAAGCTGCTTCGGCCAATTCGGCTGGAGCGACTGCAATTTCGCGGCAATGGGAGCTGCTCAGTGCCCCATTTGAGTGTTATAGACGCTCATGCGGTCTAATCCGCTACTCTGCTGCGATTTTTTAGTGTTTTTTGGCCTCAGACAGGTGTTGTGCTGATGAGACTTATTCCCTCTTTCTTGAATTCTCAGTCAGCAGGTCTCCTTTTGAAGGTCTGCATTGGTCAGCATCTTCTTGTTCTCTAATTAGAGACTTGCTGATCCTGGAGTGTGACATTGGTTGGAAACCATATCGATACAGTTTGTCTTAGCATTTTGCTGCCCTAGAGGGCTGAATAGTAGTTTTTGGGGGTGGATCTGCTGCTCCTGCCCTGAAGACTGTTTTTGTTTGCTTTTTCCCGGACCTGTTTATCAGTAGCATGCCCTGCTTTGGTCTTCTCCCTTACAGAGCTTGCTGGTCTGCATTGGAGAAGAAGTGGCATGCTACTTGACAGCTGAGCTGGCACGCCGGTCTGCTGATGGAGTGATGCCCTGATGCACTGGACTGTTATAGGAGTGATGCCCTGTACCGTGTTGTATCTTGCGTCTGCAGGTTTAGGAGGCTTACTTAGGAGCTACATAGTTTTTGTTACCTTGTTACCGCTACCTTTGAACCGTAGACATGCCGCGTTTGGTTGTCTTTGCAGAGCTTGCTGATTTGCATCGGCGACCTAGTGGCTTGATACTAGGCTGCTGATAGACTGCGCTGAAATGCTAATGGAGTGATGCCCTGATGCACAGGCTACCAGTTTATTTGGTGCCAGCTGCTTTAGTGCGCCTTTAAGGTTTTCCTTGCTGGTCAGTGGATCTTGTGGGGGTTCTACCCTTTCACCGTCCAGGACGTTTTCTAAGGAGTTTGATTTCCTTTTTTAGATACCTTGTTAGTGTTAGCTTTGGCCCTGTCCTGTTTTTTGTTGCTTGCCGCGCTCTGGTCGTCTTTGCAGAGCTTGCTGATCTGCATGGGTGACCTAGCGACATGTTACTAGGCTGCTGAGAGTCTGTGCTGGTTTGCTACAGGAGTGATGCCCTGATGCACTGGCCTGTTACAGGAGTGATGCCCTGCAGTGTTTTAATCTTAGATCAGCAAGACCTTCGGGTGCATGCCTTTCCTTCTTTTTCTGTGTTGCTCTTGGAGGTTACAGTGGTGTTTTATTGGTTGGGGAGGAACAGTGTTGCTTGGAGGTGGGGGTGGTGCTCGGAAGGCCCTTTGTCCTTTGTCCTCCTAGTAATTAGTTTGTGTCCCTCGTTCTTTTGTCCCCTAGTCTTTTCGTCTTTTGTCTTGGATCTTTTGTCTTAGCGGACTTTTGGTCCATGTCCTCTAGTCTTCTTCTTTGGTTTTTCTTCCTCGGTCACATAGGGCTAGGTTTTATCAGATGTTCCCTTTCCTGGTTCCTCCCTATGTAAAAAAAAAAAAAAAAAAAAAAAAAAGAGGAGGGCTTGCTGTACCCCATCTTGCTTCCCACTCGGCTGCTATGCTGGCCAAGACCACATGGCTCCTCTTCAGTTACACAGGTCACCCCTGGCAGCAGCTCTACCGTCACGAGATTTCTCGGGCTGTGCGCCTTCCTTCAGGTCAGCCAAATGGATACCATGCCCTGGTTACCGCCCCCGTCTTCTGTGGACAATCGCCTCAATCACCACCAACTTGGCCCGGGAAAGTGCAGAGGCTTTTCTCCTGCTGATCATTCGTAGAATTATCGCTCCGCCCATGCAGTGCCCTCAATCCATCCTACTGGAAACCACCTTCAACAACACCCCTCCTTTTCCGCCCATGCCCATCACCTCAAACCAAGTGCTCTCCTCCCAAGCACTCTCGTGGCACCTTCTCAAGGACATCCGCTCAGCTCATCAACAACGAGCTCACCTCCCTCCCGCTGCTGTCCAAGACCTTGACTTCATCCTCTCCTCTCTGCCAGACCCCTGGCGGGATGCTGTCCTCCTTCCTGAACTTCCACCTCCCAAATGGAAGCTCTTTCCCGCTGTGGCCCCTGCTGGTCCCCTTGCAGAGGGGCCAGATCCCCTCACTGGAGAGGACCGTCTTTGGGAGGTCTGGCCCTCTGGCCGGTTACACCCTCTCACCCTTCCTGCCCTTCCCCCCCAAGGACACCCCCAAGCTGTCCTCATCACCCTACGCAAGAAACCTCGAGAAGCATGGTTACGGGCTGACTTTGAGGAGCAGCTGATCCAGCAAAGTCTCCCCCCCCAACAGAGGCAAGAGCTCTTGGAACCATGGCTGGTTGGTCTTTGGGAGGACCTCCAACTGGACCCAGCAACATGGGGTCTCCACCTCCATGATGATACTGAGGTGAACCTTCTTGAACTCTCTGTGCGCCAAGCACGGCAGGCCCTTCTTCACCAACATATCATGCAACAAAGCCCCAGTTCCCACCATTTTGTGCCAGGTTATACCGAGGAACGTGCTGCTTGGCCCAGGCTGTGGAGCATTCTACCCCCCTCCACCTTGGACACTCACCCTAGCACTAACCCTGACCTGCGAGGCCTCCGTGGTCTTGAATCCCGATGGATTGCCTCAGCAACAGAGAGAGCGCTCGTTGTCACCCCTATTCCAGTCCCCTCCCCTGAAGACCTCCCACAGAACGCTTGGGTGGACTTACAACGTGTCCGCCCCTCCCGTCCAGGCCCAGCGGAGAGAACTGCTCAAAGACAAGACGAACCTCAAGTCTCCCTCCCTCTACGTGCAGGCTTTTCGCAGGTGTGGGTACGCCTCGCTGGCAAGACTCTCCACCGTCCTTATACCATCACTTGCCGGAGCTTGCTTCATGGCACCCTGGGCTGCAATGCGTTCCTTGCTCATGTACGAGGACGCTTCCAACGGGTCAACCAAGACGACCCCCCCTCCATAGTCTGCTCCAGCCCTGACTGCTTGCAGCTGCACACTGCTGACACAATGTCTCACGCTTTCTTGGAATGCCCTGATTCTGCCCCTGACGTAGACTGGCTCCTTTCCACTTGGGAGACCCTCACCGGTGGGCAGCGCCTTCCTCGTTGCCCCTTCTTCCTCCTCGGTGACGACATCACCCTTTGGCCCGGGACACCCCCTCCTCCCTCTACCCTAAGGTTTTTTTTTTTTTTTTACAGGTTGTGGTCTTTCCTGCGTATAACCACCTTGGGCGCGATATGGCAGGTCCGTTCGTCCCGGGCTGACAGACTGGACCATTCTGAGCCCCTTCACCACAGGGCTATCTGCCTTGCCCTTGGCCACCTTCACCAAGCCATCGCCAGGGACTGGATGCGCACCCAGACGGATCTTCGACACCTTGATAATGGCGCCTTCTGTCAAGATTGGTGGCATGGCCTAGATTGCTCTCTCACAGTGGCTTCCTTTGCAAGCTTATGGGCCACCCCCCCGATCTTTTGCACCATGATTGGGGTCACTCCCGGTGACAAGGAGCCTGATACCCGCACCATGGAAATGACAATCCCCCCCCCCCCCCCCCCCCCCCCTCCCCCCCTTTTTTCTCTTAGTTTCTCGCATAGTTTTCCTTTTAGTCCTCCTTAGTTTGCATCTCCTCTTTCAGTCTTCTGATCCGGTGACTGTTAGAGGTTGCAATGTTTTGGCCCCCCCCTTCATAGGTCTTTTTTCTTAGTTGTCCTAGCCCCTTCTCTTGGGCTTCATGTTTTTGGCTTCTTCCTTGCCTCTCTGGTTTGTTTGTCTTCTGTTCCTGTCCTCCTTTGTCCCTTACGTCGCCCAGGTTGTGTCCGTCCCTTAGCTGTCCCTTAGCCGTTCTTGTCTATTTCTTTGGTCTTTTCTCCTTGGTCACAAAGTGCTAGGTTTTATCAGTTGTGCCTTTTCCTGGTTCCCCCCTTTGTAAAAAAATAAAATAAAAAAAAAACGGTTTCTTCACTACCTCCTTCCCAAACACTTCCGGCTTCCCTCAGGGTGGGGCCTTGAGCTGTAATCAATGGGTCATCATCTTTGAGCCCTTCATCACCTACAATAACCAACTGAGATCGTGTTAAACTCTGCAATCCTTCCGTCTTCCCTCAGGAGAGTTGGCCCCTGCCACCCTATCGTTTGCTGACGATGGCAAGCACTTTGTCCTCAACCCAGCCACAGATGGGCCTATCATCAAGGAGACATATGTCGTAGCCAATTCGGCTGGCTTACCCGCCCAGTCTGTTCCCAAGACCCGACTTCTGCTTCTTGAACTTCCCCCAGATATACCCCTCCCTGCAGATCTGGACCCCGCCCTTGGCATCCATCACTTGACTGGCTACCATCTCCATCCCCCAGGCACACCTCACAGATATTTTTTTTTTTTTTTTTTTACATAGGGAGGAACCAGGAAAGGGAACATTACTGGGCGTGCCGTTCGGTGCAGACACTGCCCTTTGCAAGGCTGCAGCCTACCAGCACATGCCCCATTGCATCTCACGTGCAGCAGCTCCATGGCTCTCACGCAATCTCAATGTTTTTGGACGGGCGCATGTTGCTACACAATGCTTGGGTTCCAAGTTCATTTTCCAGGCTAACTTTGCATCACCACCAGCGCCTCTCTGCCAGCAGTTGCAATCTTTTCTCAATGCCTTTGTTGCAACGTCGAGCCTGCAGGAGGAGGAATTAACGTCCAGGACACCTCTTTCCGAGCAGCTGGGCCATTTACAAGAAGCATCGCCGTGCCCGCCAGCGTGCCGCCCGCTTACCTGAGGACGACGCCCGGCAGGAATTCTCACAGGTGCATTTCTCCCCCGATGCAATATCTTTCCTGGCACGCCTCAACATAGCCAAGGCTAAGGCATTAGCAGCAACACTCGCTTGGCAGCAACTCCTTGCTCCAATGCTCAAAGCTCTACCTATCCTTGAGCACACTTTTGGGGATTCATCTTCCTTCTACTTCCACCACCTTTCCCGTTCCCCTCACCCCCAAGTCCACATCAAGCTTATCCAGCCTCCAGGGCCACCCCAGCATCACCCCCTTTCTGTGGCTGACCTCTCTTCAATGATAGGAGTCAACATAGGACTGGAGTATGCCCGGGACTTTTATAGTGCTGATTCCTCCTTTGGACTGTATCGTCCAAACCCTCACATCAACCAGGCTAACCAGGATCTTCTGCTCACATCCCTCCCTCGTCCCCTCCCCCCTAGTTATGCAGCCCTTGCAGAAGGTGTCAATGGCGATGGCCTAATCACATCAGAGGAGATGGACCTGGCCATCCGCTCTGCTTCTCGAGGCTCCAGCCCAGGTAATGACGGACTTCCCTTTGAAGTCTACAATGCGTTCCATGCAGAACTGTCCCCGATCCTTCAACGGGTTTTCAACTCTGCCTTCCAAGATCAAGTTAACTCGGCCCCCCTAGCACCCCTCCTTCAGGGAACCATCTGCCTTCTCCACAAGACTGGTCAGCCCCAAGACTCCCTCGCAGGTTACCGTCCTATCACCCTTCTCAATTGCGACCTTAAGCTGATCCTTTTGATCATGGCTCACCGGCTGCAACGCCCACTGGAATATCTCATCGACGTCACTCAATCAGCTTTCCTCCGTGGCAGAGACATCAGTGACAACATCCGCTATCACCTAGGCTTGGCTGCGCGCTTGAAAGAGCTTGGCTTACCAGGCTGGTTGCTGCATTCTGACCTCACTAAAGCTTATGATTCTGTCAACAGGGGATGGCTCCTAAAGACAATGACAGCCATGGGATTCAATAGTGTGGGCACCACGCGCTGGTGCAATATCCTCATGAATGGCAGCTCTACGCGAGTGCGTCTCAACGGTTTCTTCACTACCTCCTTCCCCAACCCTTCCGGCTTCCCTCAGGGTGGGGCCTTGAGCTGTAATCAATGGGTCATCATCTTTGAGCCCTTCATCACCTACAATAACCAACTGAGATCTTGTGGAACTCTGCAATCCTTCCGTCTTCCCTTAGGAGAGTTTGCCCCTGCCACCCTCTCGTTTGCTGACGATGGCAAGCACTTTGTCCTCAACCCAGCCACAGATGGGCCTATCATCAAGGAGACATACGTCGTAGCCAATTCGGCTGGCTTACCCCCCCAGTCTGTTCCCAAGACCCGTCTTCTGCTTCTTGAACTTCCCCCAGACATACCCCTCCCTGCAGATCTGGACCCCGCCCTTGGCACCCATCACTTGACTGGTTACCACCTCCATCCCCCAGACACACCTCACAGATTGCTGGGCGTGCCGTTCGGTGCAAACACTGCCCTTTGCAAGGCTGCAGCCTACCAGCACATGCCCCATAGCATCTCACGTGCAGCAGCTCCATGGCTCTCACGCAATCTCAATGTTATTGGAAGGGCGCATGTTGCTATGCAATGCTTGGCTTCCAAGTTCATCTTCCAGGCTAACTTTGCATCACCACCAGCGCCTCTCCGCCAGCAGTTGCAATCTTCTCTCAATGCCTTTGTTGCAACCTCTAGCCTGCAAGAGGAGGAATCACCACGTCCTGGACACCTCTTCCCCCGCTTCGGGACAGCCGTCCTTCCTTTTCATCGAGGAGGGCTTGCTGTACCCCATCTTGCTTCCCACTCGGCTGCCATGCTGGCCAAGACCACATGGCTCCTCTACAGTTACACAGGTCACCCCTGGCAGCAGCTCTACCGTCACGAGATTTCACGGGCTGTGCGCCTTCCTCCAGGTCAGCCAAGTGGATACCATGCCCTGGTTACCGCCCCGTCTTCTGTGGACATCGCCTCAATCACCACCAACTTGGCCCGGGAAAGTGCAGAGGCTTTTCTCCTGCTGAACATTCGTAGAATTATCGCTCCGCCCATGCAGTGCCCCCAATCCATCCTACTGGAAACCACCTTCAACAACACCCCTCCTTTTCCGTCCATGCCCATCACCTCAAACCAAGTGCTCTCCTCCCAAGCACTCTCGTGGCACCTTCTCAAGGACATCCGCTCAGCTCATCAACAACGAGCTCACCTCCCTCCCGCTGCTGTCCAAGACCTTGACTTCATCCTCTCCTCTCTGCCAGACCCCTGGCGGGATGCTGTCCTCCTTCCTGAACTTCCACCTCCCAAATGGAAGCTCTTTCCCGCTGTGGCCCCTGCTGGTCCCCTTGCAGAGGGGCCAGATCCCCTCACTGGAGAGGACCGTCTTTGGGAGGTCTGGCACATCCTTCCATGCCCGCACACCTTCTAACTGGAAGTAGGTAAAGCAACAGTTGAGCCCCAAGAGCTGCCAGCCTTTCTCACCTTCCTCCTCCAGTACTTCACCCCCCTTCTCCATGGTATGCCGCCAATGGGGCGATGCGGGTCCCATGCAAAAGCTTATTGGTGCATCGTCCTTGCACCCACTGGCCAATATTACGCTGACCTTTCTAGGCGGCTATCTCATTCTGGCAACTTCACTGTGGAGTGGGGACAGCGATAGATCCTCATCCCCCTATCCTCTGCTCCTCCCCCTCTCCCCTCTTCACACCGCCGCCTTAAATTCTTCAACGTACCCTCCACATGCGCACGCATTGGCCTTCCTGAGGCCATCCTCTTAGCGGCCGGCTACAAGACAATTCCTGCCCACCTTCCCGGGGGCAGTCATTATCCTCCGCTGCAGTCTTGGCGTGAACGCCAACGCTGCCGTCTTCATCGTGGATGTCATCCCACCCCCAGAAGACCCCTTCCTCCACCGCCTGCCACCCTTTCTCCCCTCCCTCTCCCTCCCTGGTAGACCCCCCTTCAGCACCTTCTTGGATCAAGATCCTCTCTCTTTCCCCCTTTCCTCCCATTCTGCTCGTTCCCACCTCTTCACCACATCCCCTCTCACTTCTTTCCAGGGCCCTTCTGCTTCTACCCTCCCCTTTACTTCCCCTCCTCCTCCTCCTCCTTCCCCCCTCCCCTTCCCTTCCCCTTCTTCCAACATGGAACCCATCGGGCCCCCGACCTATGGTACCCCTCCTCATTCTCTCCATTTCCCCTGTCCCTCCCACCGTCCAGTCCACAGCACTCTCACCCCACCCTCCTTCTCAACATGGTCCACCACACCATCCCCCTCTCCCAACAGCCCCTACATGTTTCCCTCTACTGAGGCACTCCTCCATGCCGGTTCCCTCAGAGCTCGCCCCAGGTTACAATCTTTTTCAAGCCTTCTCATGTCAGAGACACACACAGACCCAGTGACTTCAGCAGCCCCCATCGACAGCACCGCCAACACTGAGCCAGGAACTTCACCCGCACCCCCTTCTTCAGATGAAGCACAAGTTTCATACTCCACTTCAGATCCACAGGCAGCTCATCCACATCACCCAGGTGCAGAATTAGATATAGCCGCAGCTACAGCACCAGAAGCAGCACACTCTCAAGCAACTTCTTCTGCATCAGCTCCTTCTCACGCTTCTGTACCAGCATCTGCCCATCAAGAGCAACAACCACCATTAGATTCACAACTAACATCAGTTGCACCTTTCACTCCAAGATCTGTTTCGGCTTCAGCAGTACCAACATCAGCAGCCTCAGCCTCAGCCTCAGCCTCAGCCTCAGCCTCAGCCACAGCCACAGCCTCAGCCACAGCCTCAGCCTCAGCGTCAGCATCAGCATCAGCATCAGTATCAGCCCTAGCATCAGCTCCAGCTCTCTCAGCCTCGGCATCAGCAGCCTCAGCCTTAGCCTTAGTCTCAGCCTCAGAGTCAGCATCAACATTAGCATCTGTATTAGTTCTAGCATCAGCTCCAGCTCCCTCAGCCTCAGCATCAGCATCAGACCAAGCAACACTAGCATTAGCATCAGCATCATCCACAGTGCTATCACCATCAGCACCCTCAGCAACCTCAGCACCAGCATCAGGATCAGCATCAGCATCAGCTCAACCTCCCTCAGCAGCATCAACCTCAGCTCCAGCAACAGCATCAGCATCAGTAGCTAAAGGCTCAAAAAAAAAAAAAAAAAAATTGACTCCATTACAAAACCAAGCTGCACTAGCACAGGCACCTGCAGTAGGAGCCTTGGTTCAGCCACCAACGACAGCAACATCGGTCTCGGCTTTAGCACCCGCTGCATTGGCTACAGTATCAGCATCACTTGCTTTAATACCTGCACTGACTTACACAGCTTTGCCACCGGTAGAGGAATCGGATCTTCCTACAGCAGCAGATGTTTTGACACCACCAGTAGCAGACTCAGTGTTGACACCAACAGCAACAGCTTTGGTACCCACACAATCTCCTATAGCATCCTCCCCCCCCTCTCCGCTCCCCTCTAACCCTGCACTAGCAGAGTCTCCATCTTCCCCTGTCCAAGATTCCTTCCTCTCCATCGCTCCCCCCTTATCCTCATCCCCCTCTCCAGCCCCCTTTAACTCATCTCATCCAGAGTCTCCCTCTACCCTTTCTTTTCTGGTTGCCTCCCTGCTTTTGGCTTGTTTTTGCAGTTTCTCCCTTAGTTTGCTTCCCCTAGTTCAGTTTCCACCCTTATTTGCCTCCTTAGTTTCCTCCTCAGTTGCCTCCTTAGTCCCCCCCCCCCCCCCCCCCCCCCCCCCCCCCCCCCCCCCTCCCCCCCTTTTTTCTCTTAGTTTCTTGCATAGTTTTCCTTTTAGTCCTCCTTAGTTTGCATCTCCTCTTTCAGTCTTCTGATCCGGTGACTGTTAGAGGTTGCAATGTTTTGGCCCCCCCCTTCATAGGTCTTTTTTCTTAGTAGTCCTAGCCCCTTCTCTTGGGCTTCCTGTTTTTGGCTTCTTCCTTGCCTCTCTGGTTTGTTTGTCTTCTGTTCCCGTCCTCCTTTGTCCCTTACGTCGCCCAGGTTGTGTCCGTCCCTTAGCTGTCCCTTAGCCGTTCTTGACTTTTTCTTTGGTATTTTCTCCTTGGTCACAAAGGGCTAGGTTTTATCAGTTGCGCCTTTTCCTGGTTCCCCCCTTTGTAAAAAAAAAAAAAAAAAAAAAATACCCCAGCTCAAGTCCCTCCTATCTCCGCCGCCCCTTCCCCTCGCAGACCCATCGCTCCCAACCCCCGACCCATCTCTGATGCAGCAGCTGCTGCTGGTGCTGCCGCCATCTCAAGGGCAAACCAGACTCCTCCTGCCCATCCCTGTCCCCTACCTTTTCACCTCCCTTCCTCTCCTGTCCCTCCCTCTTCCTCCAGCCCACTGGCCACCCGACGTCCCTCCCACACCCCTTCCTTACCTCTCTCCGCCATCACTAAAATAGGTGTATATATTCAATTCGTAGAAATGGCTTTCCGTCAGCTAGCACAGACCCTTAGGCCCTTCGGACTCACCTCCGGGTTCCAGTCCCTCCAGGTGCTCGGATCTCGTGGCTTCTTTGCTGTGGCCGAGGGCTTGCATTACCAGAAGTCCCATGAGTGGGTGAAGATCGAGGGCGACATTGCCACTGTGGGCATCTCCGATCACGCTCAGGCCGAGTTGGGCGACGTCGTTTACGTCGAGCTCCCCGAGGTCGGCAAGACTTTCGCCGTTGGAGACATTTTCGGTGTCGTGGAGTCTGTGAAGGCTGCCAGTGATGTCTATTCTCCTATTGAAGGAGAGGTCACCGAGGTCAACACTGTGCTGTCCGACAGCCCAGCCACTATCAACGGCGAGCCTTACACCACCGGATGGCTCATGAAGATGAAGGTCTCCAACAAGGACGTCTCTCACTTGATGGATAGCGCTGCCTACGAGAAGGAGACTGCCCACTAATTCTTCGAATGTTTGCCTTGGAACTTGGTAGCGCTGCCTACGAGAAGAGACTGGCCACTAATTCTTCGAATGTTAGCCTTGGAACTTCGTATATATATGTTTGTGTGTATGCACGTGCACTAGACACAGGACCAATTGCCAGACTCGTGTAACCAATTTTGTCGGAAAAAAAAAAAAAAAAAAAAAACCACCACCCTCCAGCCACCAGCGATCTGGACTCTCTATCAAACACCCAGCATGATCCGCTTTGCTGCCCCATTTGTCTCAACCCCTTTGGGACCGAGCCCCCTTATTGGACACCTTGTGCGCACTCCTTCCACTTCACATGCATCACGACTTGGTTCACTATAGGACACTCCTCGTGTCACAGCTGCAGGGGCGACTGCAGCCCAGCCCCCCTTCGATTTGGCATCCAACCTATTATTGATAGTGACAGCGATGACAACGAAGAGTTCTCCGAACCCTTTTTTATCCCTCTCATCCCCTCCCCTTCTTCTCTTCCCCACCCTCCATCCCCACGCGAGGACTTGGCCCCCCTGCTCCTCCCTACTCCTCCCTCTCCCTCATCTATCCCCTCGCTTTCTTCTTCCAGCCTGGGCATCCACTCGGCCCTTGGAGCATACACCCCCCCAGATCCCACCTCCCCCGTCCCTGCTCCTTCTCCCCTTCTCTTAACTCCTCCTGCCACCCCCCCTTCCACTTCACGTGCTGACAACGCACGTTGGTGGCGCTCAGCCCCTCCCCCTCTACAGGCAACCTCCCCCGCTCAAGCTTCCCCCCCTCACCGTGCCACCTCCTCTCTTCAGGCCGTTCACCCCTTACAGGCCGTCCCTCTTCAACAGGCTGTCCACTCTCGCAAGAGAACTCGAACAGTCCCAGAAGACCAACAGCCCTGGTGGGCAGTCTCTCTTCCCAGCACCTCTCTCTCTGAAATGTCCCCTAGGTCAACCCGCAAATCTGCACGCTTAAATATCAGCGGCAACACAAGCCGGGATCACACCAGGGGAGAACACGAATGAATGCACAGCATGCCCCTCCTAGGAGTACCTTTGTCTGCACCAACGCGCAAGGACTTACACCCCTTAAACTCTTTGAGCACATTTCTTGGCTTCGAGAAACGCGAGTGGATATGGCAGTGCTCACTGAAGTAAGGTCAACCTCATCACCCGAGGACCTTCTTCAACACCTCCCAGGCGCGGGGGCAATCTGGCCAGGCGCAAGATTTTTCTTTTGCCCTGGTACAGGGCACACTGAAGGCATCATCCTGATATTAAGCCCTCACTGCCCCATCACAGATCCCGTCCTAAGACCTATCCTAGGTCCAACAGGCCGCATTCTAGGCATCGATGCTTTCATTGGTGACTCCGTCATCACCATTTTGTGCGTCTATGCTCCGGCCCAAGCTGCTGACAGAGAAGACTTCTTTTTCAACTGCGTGCGTCCCAACCTTCCCACTGACGGACGCCTCCTTCTCGTTGTTGGTGATTTCAACTGCATTCTTGACCCCCTCGATGCGGTCTACCCTCCTCACAGACTCAATATTGACCCCATGAGTCGCATGCAGGGGGCACCTCCCCTTGCAGACATCATGAACACCTACAGCCTACAAGACATCTGGAGGAACACGCACCCGACTGCCAAAGACTTCACACATTGGAGCATCCCAGCCTCATCGGGCGGTAGGCTTGACCGCTGGCTGGCTTCAGACTCCCTCCTAGCCCTCTTCACAGCCACTTCCTCCATTCTCCCTACCTCTGGCTTTATCTCTGACCACCGCCCTGTGTCTATAACCCTCTCCTTCCTAGGCCACGCTCCACCCAAGGGCCAAGGGCTGCAAGGGTTCCCCCTCCTCCTCCTCAACATTCCAGAAGCTTGTGATGAGCTCAAGAACATCATCGCTTCACAATCCCTCCTCCTAAACCTCTTACCCGTTTCAGACATCGTCACAAAATGGGACAACATGAAGGAAGTTATTCGCACCAGCAGTTGGACCATTTACAAGAAGCATCGCCGTGCCCGCCAGCGTGCCGCCCGCTTAGCAGAGGACGACGCCCGGCAGGAATTCTCACAGGTGCATTTCTCCCCCGATGCAATTTCTTTCCTGGCACGCCTCAACATAGCCAAGGCTAAGGCATTAGCAGCAACACTCGCTTGGCAGCAACTCCTTGCTCCAATGCTCAAAGCTCTACCTATCCTTGAGCACACTTTGGGGGATTCATCTTCCTTCTACTTCCACCACCTTTCCCGTTCCCCTCACCCCCCAGTCCACATCAAGCTTATCCAGCCTCCAGGGCCACCCCAGCATCACCCCCTTTCTGTGGCTGACCTCTCTTCAATGATAGGAGTCAACATAGGACTGGAGTATGCTCGGGACTTTTATAGTGCTGATTCCTCCTTTGGACTGTATCGTCCAAACCCTCTCATCAACCAGGCTAACCAGGATCTTCAGCTCACATCCCTCCCTCGTCCCCTCCCCCCTAGTTATGCAGCCCTTGCAGAAGGTGTCAATGGCGATGGCCTAATCACATCAGAGAAGATGGACCTTGCCATCCGCTCTGCTTCTCGAGGCTCCAGCCCAGGTTATGACGGACTTCCCTTTGAAGTCTACAATGCGTTCCATGCAGAACTGTCACCGATCCTTCAAAGGGTTTTCAACTCTGCCTTCCAAGATCAAGTTAACACCGCCCCCCTAGCACCCCTCCTTCAGGGAACCATCTGCCTTCTCCACAAGACTGGTCAGCCCCAAGACTCCCTCGCAGGTTACCGTCCTATCACCCTTCTCAATTGCGACCTTAAGCTGATCCTTTTGATCATGGCTCACCGGCTGCAACGCCCACTGGAATATCTCATCGACGTCACTCAATCAGCTTTCCTCCGTGGCAGAGACATCAGTGACAACATCCGCTATCACCTAGGCTTGGCTGCGCGCTTGAAAGAGCTTGGCTTACCAGGCTGGTTGCTGCATTCTGACCTCACTAAAGCTTATGATTCTGTCAACATGGGATGGCTCCTAAATACAATGTCACCCATGGGATTCAATAGTGCAGGCATCACGCGCTGGTGCGATATCCTCATGAATGGCAGCTCTACGCGAGTGCGTCTCAACGGTTTCTTCACTACCTCCTTCCCAAACACTTCCGGCTTCCCTCAGGGTGGTGCCTTGAGCTGTAATCAATGGGTCATCATCTTTGAGCCCTTCATCACCTACAATAACCAACTGAGATCTTGTGGAACTTTGCAATCCTTCCGTCTTCCCTCAGGAGAGTTTGCCCCTGCCACCCTCTCGTTTGCTGACGATGGCAAGCAATTTGTCCTCAACCCAGCCACTGATGGGCCTATCATCAAGGAGACATAAGTCGTAGCCAATTTGGCTGGCTTACCCGCCCAGTCTGTTCCCAAGACCCGTCTTCTGCTTCTTGAACTTCCCCCAGACATACCCCTCCCTGCAGATCTGGACCCCGCCCTTGGCACCCATCACTTGACTGGTTACCACCTCCATCCCCCAGACACACCTCACAGATTGCTGGGCGTGCCGTTCGGTGCAGACACTGCCCTTTGCAAGGCTGCAGCCTACCAGTGTAAAATAAATAGGCTGGGGACCAAAGAGAGAGTAAGTGGTGTTTACATCAGAAATAAAACAACTACAAAGAGAGGCGAATGCCTTAGAACTGACAAGTGGGAACAGGCAATGTACAAGAAGCAGGCGAAGAGCCTTCAATATCTAAGCAAAGCAATTAGAACTAAGAGTCAGAGTATCAAAGCAGAGAGAAAGAGAGAGCTGCAAACAAAGCTAAACAACTAGCTTTGAACAAATGCGCGCAGTCAGGTGCGCGCGAACAGATTCGCTCGGTCAGATGCGCGCGAACAGATGCGCGCGAGTCTCAGCTTTCTGGAGCACCAAAGATCATAGCAAGAGACGCAGTAATGGCAGCAGAACAGTAAATCTTACCTGGGGACCAAAGAGAGAGTAAGTGGTACTCTGCTCTCGTGAGTCCCCTTTTATACTGTTCGGGAGGGAATCTACGGAAGGCATCTTTGGAAGATTCCACCGGTAGATTCCTTCAGTAGCTACCGCGAAGCATCCCTAAACCGGCCATCGGGCGGCAACAACCGGTTGGCCACCAGCGCTATCTCGTACTCACAAAACACAGCACAGTATAGTACTAGTGGCTCAGTGGTGTAACGCCATGAGCTATACGGAGATTCGACAAGGGTTCGAATCCCTTTGGGGGCAGTGTTTTGCCTTTACCTAATTAGCATGACATGAAGTCTAGTCCGACATCAAATATCACAAGGCAAGTGCTAACTGATATTCTAACACTCCCACTCGTGACTGACTGAATGTTCCTACTTGTTGGTAACTCCCAACCCGAGCCTGCACAGCTCAAACTTGCACCTATGCAGGATTTTAGTGAGTACATCTGCCACCATTTACTCAGTGGAGATGTAGGTGAAGGTCACCTCTGACCTTGCCACTCGCTCACGCGCAAAGTGGTGCACAACATCAATATGCTTCGTGCGCACGCAGGAGATGGGGTTCTTCAGCAGCTTAATGGCTGCTTGGTTGTCACCGTAGATAGGTACTGCTCCTAGCACCATTCCAAACTCAGGTAGAAGCTTTCTGAACCAGAGTGCTTCCTTGACAGCTGCACCAGCAGCCATGTACTCAGCCTCTGTGGTGGAGTGCGCCACCGTGGGCTGCAGTCGGCTCTGCTAGGAGACCACAGCTCCATTCAGCCTGAAAGCGTAGCCAGTCGTCGACCTCTGGTGTCAGTGTCTCCAGCGAAGTCTGAGTCAGCGAAGCCCTGAAGCTCCAGCAGATCACTGCCTCCAAAGAACAACCCATAGTCCAGAGTGCCAGAAATGTACGCCAACACATGCTTTGCAGCAGCCAGGTGGTCCTCAGTGGGGTTTGCCATGTATCTGGCCAAAGCTCCCACTGACTGTGAGAGGTCAGGCCTGGTGCACACTGCAAGATACATCAGAGACCCAATGATCTCGCTGTAGCTCACAACAGTCTGGTCCATAGGCTCTCCTGCCTTGGTCAGCTTGGTGGCTGGGGATAGTGGCACCTTCTTTGACTTGGCATGTGAGGCAAACTTGTCCATGAGGTCAGCCACATACCTTTTCTGAGTCAAGAGGAGTGTCTTCATCCCTCTGTCCCTGATGATGTCCATACCAAGGTAGAAGGAGGATTCCCCCATGTCCTTGATTTTGAAGACTTCAGCCAGCTTGGTTTTCACCAGTGTGACTCCTTCCGCTAAACCGGCAATCAGGATGTCGTCGACATGGATCAGCACATAGGTCCAGTCACCAGAGCCAGCCATCATGATGAACAATCCAGGGTCGGCCACAGAGGCATTAAAGCCAATGGCCTCCAGCTGGGAGCGCAAATTTGCATACCAAGCACGGGGGCTCTGCTTCAGACCATAGAGAGTCTTGCGCAAATGGCATGCGCGGTCGCTTCCCCCAACTGCAAAACCTGGAGGTTGCTGCATCCACAGATCCTCTTCCAGTTCCCCATTGAGGAACGCGTTGGCAACGTCCAGCTGATGCAGTTCAAGATCGCGGTGAGCTGTGACAGCCAAGAGGGTGCGCAGAGTTGCGTGCTTCCCTACAGGTGCATATATCTCATTGTAGTCGAGACCCTCCCGCTGCCTGCATCCAACAACTACCAGGCGAGCCTTGTAGCGCTCGATGTTACCAGCAGCGTCTCGCTTCCTCTTGAAGATCCACTTGACAGGGAGTACATTGGTTCCAGGGGGTCTGTCCTCAACCTCCCAAGTCTTGTTGTGGAGCAGAGCTGCATACTCTTCATCCATTGCAAGCTTCCACTGCTGAGCTTCGGGACCTGCGAGAGCTTCCTTCACAGACACTGGCTCAGGCTGAAGTTCAACAACAGCAGCTGAGGTGGCCCACCACTCTGAAGGTGCCTGCCTGAGTCTGGATGATCGCCGCGGAGGAGGTGCATCTTGAGTAGGCAGTGGAGCAATGTCCTCATCTTCCTCATCTGAGTCAGTATCCATGTGCAAAGGGGGTAAGTCTTCGTCCTCACTGTCAGCTTCATCCGTCGGGGTAGCGGGTGCCGCTGGAGAGGTGCCAGAAGGTGCACTAACTGGTTCCTCATCAGGTTCCAGCTTGATGTCTACAATGCACAGTGGCTCATCATTCATATGGGCCGGTGGCGTCGGCGTGTTGTATGGGAAGACACCCTCATGGAAGGTAACATCTCGAGCCACACGCACAGTCTTGCCGTCTGGATCCAGGATCCGGTATGCCTTGGAGTTGGCCTCGTACCCAATGAAGACACCTGGTCTGCTTACAGCATCCAGCTTGCGCCGCTTCAGCTTGGGCACATGGGCAAAGGCCTTGCACCCAAAAATCTTGAAGTGGGATACTTCTGGGACTGACCCTGTCAGCAGCTGGTGAGGCGTAAGCTCCCGGCCACTGACTGGGGAGGCATTCCTTAAGGTGTTAGCTGTCTGTAGGCCCTCAGCCCAAAGGTAGAAGGGGGCACCACTGTGAAGCAGGAGGGCCCTAACCTTTTCCATTAGGGTCCTGTTCAAACGCTCCGCCGCGCCATTGCTCTCGGGGCTGTAAGGGGCTGTGGTTTGATGGACAATCCCTCTGGCAGCAAAGAAGGCAGCGAGTTCACCATTGCAGAATTCTCCTCCCCTGTCCGAGCGCACTATCTTGACAATGATGCCATGTTGAGTCTGCAGCATGAGAATGAGGTCATGCAGGGCTGCTGATGCCTGGTCCTTGGTCTTCAGCATGATGACAAAGCTGTACCTGGAGTGGTCCTCCAACACACCCAGGAAGTACTTGCTCTGCCCTAGAGAGGCAGGTGTGATAGGACCACATAGGTCCACATGAAGCAATCCCTTCACAGGTGCTGACTTACTGGCAGGAAAAGGATCGCAGGTCTGCTTCGACAGCACACAAGCCTCGCAGGGATCCTTGAAGTCCTTGAATGCCTCAGCTTCTACCTTCATGCCATGTACCATCTGCTTGGCCTGCAGAGTGGCCAAGTTTGTCATCCCCAGATGACCAAACCTGGCATGCCAAAGCTCCGGCGTCTCAACTGCAGCGCACACAGTACCGTCAGTAAAAAGAGGAGCAACTGGCATGTCTGCCTCGGGCACCATCCCCTCCACCTCATACACGCCGTTGATGCAAACCGCTTCGATGCGCACATCATTCTTGGCAAAGATACAACGTGTGTTGTCCCAGTATTCTATCTGAGCTCCGTTCTGCATAACGCTTGAGAGGGAGATCAGATTTCTGGCAGATGCAGGGACATAATGGACATTCTGCAGCTGAACATACTCTCCATTTACAGATTCCAGGAAGACGTCGCCAGCGTACTCTGCCCGATGTCCCACTCCGTCAGCAAACCTAAATTGGAGTGGTGTATCCAGGTGTCTGATGTTCACAAGCAGATCGCGGTCCCCCGTGATGTTGTGGGAAGCACCTGAGTCCAGCATCCAAGTCACTTCACCAATCAAAGGGGGCAAGTCCTCATCAGTGAGTGCAGCAGTGCCACCCGAGCAGGTGAAGGCAGTGGCGACTGTGGCGTTGTTACCCGGCTGGGTCTTGGGAGTATACTTCCCGGAGGCTTTGTCAGATTTCTTCTTGCGACAATCCTTTGCAATGTGACCCGCGTTACCACAGTAGTAGCAGGTCCTCTTGTCCTTGTCCGTGGTCTGACCCGGACGAGCCTGACCTGGACGCGATGGGGGGGTGCCGCCATGTCCAGCAAGAGCAGAGCCGTGGTCCTCAGCTCTAGTACGATCATCCTTCCTACTCATCCTTGCTTCAGCAATCAAGAGTCTGGCCAGGACATCACTCAGATCCGAGTTGTCCTCTGCCTCCAGGATTTGGACTGCAGTGTCAAACTCCTTAGGCAGTCCATTCAACACAGTGCTGATCAGGTCAGCAGAAGAGGTGGTATCCCCTGCTGCTGCAAGCTGATCCCTGAGTGACTCCGCACGGGCAGTGTACTTGGCTACAGTCTCCTTGGGCTCCTTCTTCAGTTGCGCCAGCTCTCGGCGCATCAGATTCAAGCGAGCCCTGGACTTGTTCTTGTGCAGCTCCTCAAGCTTCAACCACATGCCCTTGGCAGTCTTCTCATTCTTGATGAAGGGCAGGAGGTGATCCTTCACCTGAATGACCAGCAAGGATCTTGCTTGCAGATCATCCTCAGGGTCCACCGTGTCCTCTGAAATAGCCTTGGACACCTTCTTCAAGGCAAGGCATGCCATCATCCTAACACTCCAGACCCCATAATTGTTGTCATCCAACTTGGGCATAGAGACCCTTGTGTCCTCCATTGTAAAGCAGATGGATGAGGTAGAGAAGGTTGCAAAGGGGGGTTTGCAGTCCAGCAAAAAGATGGAGCAGTCCAGCTTCAGACAACTATGCAGTCCAGCACAGTACTAGGAGCTGAAGAAGAGGGGGGCTGTGCAGTCCAGCACAACAAAGCAGTCCAGCTAAAAGGAGGGGCAATCCAGCCAGCTCCAATTCAATCCGCAGTGGGGTGCAATCCAGCACTTTAGCGTTATGGGCCCATAACCTGTAAAATAAATAGGCTGGGGACCAAAGAGAGAGTAAGTGGTGTTTACATCAGAAATAAAACAACTACAAAGAGAGGCGAATGCCTTAGAACTGACAAGTGGGAACAGGCAATGTACAAGAAGCAGGCGAAGAGCCTTCAATATCTAAGCAAAGCAATTAGAACTAAGAGTCAGAGTATCAAAGCAGAGAGAAAGAGAGAGCTGCAAACAAAGCTAAACAACTAGCTTTGAACAAATGCGCGCAGTCAGGTGCGCGCGAACAGATTCGCTCGGTCAGATGCGCGCGAACAGATGCGCGCGAGTCTCAGCTTTCTGGAGCACCAAAGATCATAGCAAGAGACGCAGTAATGGCAGCAGAACAGTAAATCTTACCTGGGGACCAAAGAGAGAGTAAGTGGTACTCTGCTCTCGTGAGTCCCCTTTTATACTGTTCGGGAGGGAATCTACGGAAGGCATCTTTGGAAGATTCCACCGGTAGATTCCTTCAGTAGCTACCCTGTTCTCCATTGTAAAGCAGATGGATGAGGTAGAGAAGGTTGCAAAGGGGGGTTTGCAGTCCAGCAAAAAGATGGAGCAGTCCAGCTTCAGACAACTATGCAGTCCAGCACAGTACTAGGAGCTGAAGAAGAGGGGGGCTGTGCAGTCCAGCACAACAAAGCAGTCCAGCTAAAAGGAGGGGCAATCCAGCCAGCTCCAATTCAATCCGCAGTGGGGTGCAATCCAGCACTTTAGCGCGATGAGCCCATAACCTGTAAAATAAATAGGCTGAGGACCAAAGAGAGAGTAAGTGGTGTTTACATCAGAAATAAAACAACTACAAAGAGAGGCGAATGCCTTAGAACTGACAAGTGGGAACAGGCAATGTACAAGAAGCAGGCGAAGAGCCTTCAATATCTAAGCAAAGCAATTAGAACTAAGAGTCAGAGTATCAAAGCAGAGAGAAAGAGAGAGCTGCAAACAAAGCTAAACAACTAGCTTTGAACAAATGCGCGCAATCAGGTGCGCGCGAACAGATTCGCTCGGTCAGATGCGCGCGAACAGATGCGCGCGAGTCTCAGCTTTCTGGAGCACCAAAGATCATAGCAAGAGACGCAGTAATGGCAGCAGAACAGTAAATCTTACCTGGGGACCAAAGAGAGAGTAAGTGGTACTCTGCTCTCGTGAGTCCCCTTTTATACTGTTCGGGAGGGAATCTACGGAAGGCATCTTTGGAAGATTCCACCGGTAGATTCCTTCAGTAGCTACCGCGAAGCATCCCTAAACCGGCCATCGGGCGGCAACAACCGGTTGGCCACCAGCGCTATCTCGTACTCACAAAACACAGCACAGCATAGTACTACTGGCACAGTGGTGTAACGCCATGAGCTATACGGAGATTCGAAAAGGGTTCGATTCCCCCTGAGGGTAGCGTTTTGCCTTTACCTAATTAGCATGACATGAAGTCTAGTCCGACATCAAATATCACAAGGCAAGTGCTAACTGATATTCTAACAACCAGCACATGCCCCATAGCATCTCACGTGCAGCAGCTCCATGGCTCTCACGCAATCTCAATGTTATTGGAAGGCGCCTTGCTGCTGTGCAATGCTTGGCTTCCAAGTTCATCTTCCAGGCTAACTTTGCATCACCACTAGCGCCTCTCCGCCAGGAGTAACAATCTTCTCTCAATGCCTTTGTTGCAACCTCTAGCCTGCAGGAGGAGGAATCACCACGTCCAGGACACCTCTTCCCCCGCTTCGGGACAGCCGTCCTTCCTTTTCATTGAGGAGGGCTTGCTGTACCCCATCTTGCTTCCCACTCGGCAACTATGCTGGCCAAGACCACATGGCTCCTCTTCAGTTACACAGCTCACCTCTGGCAGCAGCTCTACCGTCACGAGATTTCACGGGCTGTGCGCCGTCCTCCAGATCAGGCAAGTGGATACTAAAGAAACTAAGGAGGCAACTAAGGGTGGAAACTGAACTAGGGGAAGCAAACTAAGGGAGAAACTGCAAAAACAAGCCAAAAGCAGGGACGCAACCAGAAAAGAAGAAGAACAACTTGAAGCAAAGCGAAAACATAAAAGACTGGTCTGGGCAGGAAAACAAGAGGAACGTAGACAGAGACAGACGTAGACAGTATCAAGATCTAGATTGGTTCTTTTTCTTAGCTCAGATCTGGACCTTGATCTTGGTCCAGATCTAGACCCATGCCACATCATACCCTCTTGACTACTGGGCCCACTCTCCCACAGACCCCCCTCGCGGCGCACACATCTGCTGCCTGGCGCCGCCGTGACCTTAACTCCCCTACACCCTCCCCTTCAAGGTCCACTACCAGACCTCCTCCTCGGCCAACCAATCCAGCACGCCTTCCTCTCTCCTCTTTTTTTTTTTTTTTTTTTACTAAGGGGGGAACCAGGAAAAGGCGCAACTGATAAAACCTAGCCCTTTGTGACCATGGAGAAAAGACCAAAGAAAAAGACATGAACGGCTAAGGGACAGCTAAGGGACAGACACCACCTGGGCGACTAAAGGGACAAAGGAGGACAGGAACAGAGGACAAACAAACCAGAGAGGCAAGGAAGAAGCCCAAAACAGGAAGCCCAAGAGAAGGGGCTAGGACCACTAAGAAAATAGACCTATGAAGGGGGGGGCAAAAACATTGGTACCTCTAACAGTCACCGGATCATAAGACTGAAAGAGGAGATGCAAACTAAGGAGGACGAAAAGGAAAACTATGCGAGAAACTAAGAGAAAAAAGGGGGGTGGGGTGGGGTGGGGGGGGGGAACTAAGGAAGCAACTGGGGGGGAAACTAAGGAGGCAACTAAGGGTGGAAACTGAACTAGGGGAAGCAAACTAAGGGAGAAACTGCAAAAACATGCCAAAAGCAGGGAGGCAACCAGAAAAGAAGAAAGACAACTGGAAGCAAAGCGAAAACCTAAAAGACTGGTCTGGTCAGGTAAACGACAGGAATGAGGACAGAGACAGTGTCAAGATCTAGATCTGGATCTGGATCTTAGCGCAGATCTGGACCTTGATCTCGGTCCAGATCTAGATCAAGATCTGGAACGTTGTCGTGAGATGTGTCCAAATCTGGAACCTGATCCTGATCTGGGGCAGAGGTTTGATCTTGGGCTTGGGCTGGATCTAGGTCAGGGTCAAGATCGGGGCCTAGAGCTGGGGCTTGGGCTGGACCTAGGTCAGGGTCTAGATCAGGGTCTAGAGCTAAGGCTTGGGCTGGGTCTGGGTCAAGGTCTAGAGCAGGGTCTAGATCCGGGGAATGGGCTGGATCTGGGTCAGGGTCGAGATCTAAGGCTTGGGCCGGGTCTGGGATTGGGTCTGGGATTGGGTCTGGGAGCGCTGTGGCCATGGGGATTTTTATTTCCATGGTGCAGGTATCAGGCTCCTGGTCACCGGGAGTGACCCCAATCATGGTGCAAAAGATCGGGGGGGTGGCCCATAAGCTTGCAAAGGAAGCCACTGTGAGAGAGCAATCTAGGCCACGCCACCAATCTTGACAACCAACTGAGATCTTGTGGAACTCTGCAATCCTTCCGTCTTCCTTCAGGAGAGTTGGCCCCTGCCACCCTATCGTTTGCTGACGATGGCAAGCACTTTGTCCTCAACCCAGCCACAGATGGGCCTATCATCAAGGAGACATACGTCGTAGCCAATTCGGCTGGCTTACCCGCCCAGTCTGTTCCCAAGACCCGTCTTCTGCTTCTTGAACTTCCCCCAGACATACCCCTACCTGCAGATCTGGACCCCGCCCTTGGCACCCATCACTTGACTGGCTACCACCTCCATCCCCCAGACACACCTCACAGATTGCTGGGCGTGCCGTTCGGTGCAGACACTGCCCTTTGCAAGGCTGCAGCCTACCAGCACATGCCCCATAGCATCTCACGTGCAGCAGCTCCATGGCTCTCACGCAATCTCAATGTTATTGGAAGGGCGCATGTTGCTATGCAATGCTTGGCTTCCAAGTTCATCTTCCAGGCTAACTTTGCATCACCACCAGCGCCTCTCCGCCAGCAGTTGCAATCTTCTCTCATTGCCTTTGTTGCAACCTCTAGCCTGCAGGAGGAGGAATCACCACGTCCAGGACACCTCTTCCCCCGCTTAGGGACAGCCGTCCTTCCTTTTCATCGAGGAGGGCTTGCTGTACCCCATCTTGCTTCCCACTCGGCTGCTATGCTGGCCAAGACCACATGGCTCCTCTTCAGTTACACAGGTCACCCCTAGCAGCAGCTCTACCGTCACGAGATTTCTCGGGCTGTGCGCCTTCCTCCAGGTCAGCCAAGTGGATACCATGCCCTGGTTACCGCCCCGTCTTCTGTGGACATCGCCTCAATCACCACCAACTTGGCCCGGGAAAGTGCAGAGGCTTTTCTCCTGCTGAACATTCGTAGAATTATCGCTCCGCCCATGCAGTGCCCCCAATCCATCCTACTGGAAACCACCTTCAACAACACCCTCCTTTTCCGTCCATGCCCATCACCTCAAACCAAGTGCTCTCCTCCCAAGCACTCTCGTGGCACCGTCTCAAGGAAATCTGCTCAGCTCATCAACAACGAGCTCACCTCCCTCCCGCTGCTGTCCAAGACCTTGACTTCATCCTCTCCTCTCTGCCAGACCCCTGGCGGGATGCTGTCCTCCTTCCTGAACTTCCATCTCCCAAATGGAAGCTCTTTCCCGCTGTGGCCCCTGCTGGTGGGGACCGTCTTTGGGAGGTCTGGCCCTCTGGCCGGTTACACCCTCTCACCCTTCCTGCCCTTCCCCCCCAAGGACACCCCCAAGCTGCCCTCATCACCCTACGTCTTGCAGAGGGGCCAGATCCCCTCACTGGAGAGGACCGTCTTTGGGAGGTCTGGCCCTCTGGCCGGTTACACCCTCTCACCCTTCCTGCCCTTCCCCCCCAAGGACACCCCCAAGCTGCCCTCATCACCCTACGCAAGAAACCTCGAGAAGCATGGTTACGGGCAGACTTTGAGGAGCAGCTGATCCAGCAAAGTCTCCCCCCCCAACAGAGGCAAGAGCTCTTGGAACCATGGCTGGTTGGTCTTTGGGAGGACCTTCAACTGGACCCAACAACATGGGGTCTCCACCTCCATGATGATACTGAGGTGAACCTTCTTGAACTCTCTGTGCGCCAAGCACGGCAGGCCCTTCTTCACCAACATATCATGCAACAAAGCCCCAGTTCCCACCATTTTGTGCCAGGTTATACCGAGGAACGTGCTGCTTGGCCCAGGCTGTGGAGCATTCTACCCCCCTCCACCTTGGACACTCACCCTAGCACTAACCCTGACCTGCGAGGCCTCCGTGGTCTTGAATCCCGATGGATTGCCTCAGCAACAGAGAGAGCGCTCGTTGTCACCCCTATTCCAGTCCCCTCCCCTGAAGACCTTCCACAAAACGCTTGGGTGGACTAACAACGTGTCCGCCCCTCCCGTCCAGGCCCAGTGGAGAGAACTGCTCAAAGACAAGACGAACCTCAAGTCTCCCTCCCTCTACGTGCAGGCTTTTCGCAGGTGTGGGTACGCCTCGCTGACAAGACTCTCCACCGTCCTTATACCATCACTTGCCGGAGCTTGCTTCATGGCACCCTGGGCTGCAATGCGTTCCTTGCTCATGTACGAGGACGCTTCCAACGGGTCAACCAAGACGACCCCCCCTCCATAGTCTGCTCCAGCTCTGACTGCTTGCAGCTGCACACTGCTGACACAATGTCTCACGCTTTCTTGGAATGCCCTGATTCTGCCCCTGTCATAGACTGGCTCCTTTCCACTTGGGAGACCCTCACCGGTGGGCAGCGCCTTCCTCGTTGCCCCTTCTTCCTCCTCGGTGACGACATCACCCTTTGGCCCGAGACACCCCCTCCTCCCTCTACCCTAAGGTTGTGGTCCTTCCTACGTATAACCACCTTGGGCGCGATATGGCAGGTCCGTTCGTCCCGGGCTGACAGAATGGACAATTCTGAGCCCCTTCACCACAAGGCTATCTGCCTTGCCCTTGGCCACCTTCACCAAGCCATCGCCAGGGACTGGATGCGCACCCAGACGGATCTTCGACACCTTGATAATGGCGCCTTCTGTCAAGATTGGTGGCGTGGCCTAGATTGCTCTCTCACAGTGGCTTCCTTTGCAAGCTTATGGGCCACCCCCCCGATCTTTTGCACCATGATTGGGGTCACTCCCGGTGACCAGGAGCCTGATACCCGCACCATGGAAATGACAATCCCCATGGCCCCAGCGCTCCCTACAATCCCAGACCCAATCCCAGAATTGGAGGTCCTCCCAAAGACCAACCAGCCATGGTTCCAAGAGCTCTTGCCTCTGGTGGGGTGGGAGGCCTTGCTGGATCAGCTGCTCCTCAAAGTCAGCCCGTGAACATGCTTCTCGAGGTTTCTTGCGTAGGGTGATGAGGTCAGATTGGGGGTGTCCCTTGGGGGGAAGGGCAGGAAGGGTGAGAGGGTGTAACCCGCCAGATGGCCAGACCTCCCAAAAAAAAAAAGCAGCGGGAGGGAGGTGAGCTCGTTGTTGATGAGCTGAGCGGATGTCCTTGAGACGGTGCCACGATAGTGCTTGTGAGGAGAGCACTTGGTTTGAGAGGATGGGCATGGACGGAAAAGGAGGGGTGTTGTTGAAGGTGGTTTTTAGAAGGATGGTTTGCAGGCACTGCACGGGCGGAGCGATAATTCTACGAATGTCCAGAAGGAGAAAAGCCTCTGCAATTTCCCGGGCCAAGTTGGTGGTGATTGAGGCGATGTCCACAGAAGACGGGGCGGTAACTAGTGCATGGTATCCACTTGCCTGATCTGGAGGAAGGCGCACAGCCCGAGAAATCTCGTGACGGTAGAGCTGCTGCCAGAGGTGAGCTGTGTAACTGAAGAGGAGCCATGTGGTCTTGGCCAGCATAGCAGCCGAGTGGGAAGCAAGATGGGGTACAGCAAGCCCTCCTCGATGAAAATGAAGGGCGGCTGTCCCGAAGCGGGGGAAGAGGTGTCCTGGACGTGGTGATTCCTCCTCCTGCAGGCTAGAGGTTGCAACAAAGGCATTAAGAGAAGATTGTTACTCCTGGCAGAGAGGCCCTAGTGGTGATGCAAAGTTAGCCTGGAAGATGAACTTGGAAGCCAAGCATTGCACAGCAACAAGGCGCCTTCCAATAACATTGAGATTGCGTGAGAGCCATGGAGCTGCTGCACGTGAGATGCTATGGGGCATGTGCTGGTAGGCTGCAGCCTTGCAAAGGGCGGTGTCTGCACCGAACGGCACGCCCAGCAATCTGTGAGGTGTGTCTGGGGGATGGAGGTGGTAGCCAGTCAAGTGATGGGTGCCAAGGGCGGGGTCCAGATCTGCAGGGAGGGGTATGTCTGGGGGAAGTTCAAGAAGCTCAGTTGGTTATTGTAGGTGATGAAGGGCTCAAAGATGATGACCCATTGATTACAGCTCAAGGCCCCACCCTGAGGGAAGCCGGAAGTGTTGGGGAAGGAGGTAGTGAAGAAACCGTTGAGACGCACTCGCGTAGAGCTGCCATTCATGAGGATATCGCACCAGCGCGTGATGCCTGCACTATTCAATCCCATGGCTGACATTGTCTTGAGGAGCCATCCCCTGTTGACAGAATCATAAGCTTTAGTGAGGTCAGAATGCAGCAACCAGCCTGGTAAGCCAAGCTCTTTCAAGCGCGCAGCCAAGCCTAGGTGATAGCGGATGTTGTCACTGATGTCTCTCCCACGGAGGAAAGCTGATTGAGTGACGTCGATGAGATATTCCAGTGGGCGTTGCAGCCGGTGAGCCATGATCAAAAGGATCAGCTTAAGGTCGCAATTGAGAAGGGTGATAGGACGGTAACCTGCGAGGGAGTCTTGGGGCTGACCAGTCTTGTGAAGAAGGCAGATGGTTCCCTGAAGGAGGGGTGCTAGGGGGGCGGTGTTAACTTGATCTTGGAAGGCAGAGTTGAAATCCCTTTGAAGGATCGGGGACAGTTCTTCATGGAACGCATTGTAGACTTGAAAGGGAAGTCCGTCATAACCTGGGCTGGAGCCTGGAGAAGCAGAGCGGATGGCAAGGTCCATCTCCTCTGATGTGATCTGGCCATCGCCATTAACACCTTCTGCAAGGGCTGCATAACTAGGGGGGAGGGGACGAGGGAGGGATGTGAGCAGAAGATCCTGGTTAGCCTGGTTGATGTGAGGGTTTGGACGGTACAGTCCAAAGGAGGAATCAGCACTATAAAAGTCCCGAGCATACGCCAGTCCTATGTTGACTCCTATCATTGAAGAGAGGTCAGCCGGAGAAAGGGGGTGATGCTGGGGTGGCCCTGGAGGCTGGATAAGCTTGATGTGGACTGGGGGGTGAGGGGAACGAAAAAAGGTGGTGGAAGTATAAGGAAGATGAATCCCCAAAAGTGTGCTCGAGGATAGGTATAGCTTTGAGCATTGGAGCAAGGAGTTGCTGCCAAGCAAGTGTTGCTGCTAATGCCTTAGCCTTGGCTATGTTGAGGCGTGCCAGGAGAGAAATTGCATCGGGGGAGAAATGCACCTGTGAGAATTCCTGCCGGGCGTCGTCCTCTGCTAAGCGCCACCCACTTCCTCCTTCCTCTCAGAATCCTCCATCTCCTCCCTCTCATCCCTGCTCCTTCATGTCAGCTGCTGAGATACCTAGTAGACGAAGCTTTGAGGCGACAATTGGAGCTGGAGGTCCTTTTTTCGCCCTAGCAATGTCTGCTCTCCGGCCGCCTTATAACTTTGCTGCGAAGCTGCTTCGGCCAATTCGGCTGGAGCGACTGCAATTTCGCGGCTATGGGAGCTGCTCAGTGCCCCATTTGAGTGTTACAGACGCTCATGCGGTCTAATCCGCTACTCTGCCCCCTCCAGAGGTCAGCATAAGAGGTCAGCCTACTGGAGGGGGGCAGGCTATACTCTTCAAGTTAATTTGGGACCACCCGACCCCCATCCTTAGTACTTCAGAAGCAACTCTCTCCTGATTCCCTTCTTCCGAGCCCCACCCACTTCCTCCTGCCTCTCAGAATCCTCCATCTCCTCCCTCTCATCCCTGCTCCTTCATGTCAGCTGCTGAGATACCTAGTAGACGAAGCTTTGAGGCGACAATTGGAGCTGGAGGTCCTTTTTTTCGCCCTAGCAATGTCTGCTCTCCGGCCGCCTTATAACTTTGCTGCGAAGCTGCTTCGGCCAATTCGGCTGGAGCGACTGCAATTTCGCGGCTATGGGAGCTGCTCAGTGCCCCATTTGAGTGTTACAGACGCTCATGCGGTCTAATCCGCTACTCTGCCCCCTCCAGAGGTCAGCATAAGAGGTCAGCCTACTGGAGGGGGGCAGGCTATACTCTTCAAGTTAATTTGGGACCACCCGACCCCCATCCTTAGTACTTCAGAAGCAGCTCTCTCCTGATTCCCTTCTTCCGAGCCCCACCCACTTCCTCCTGCCTCTCAGAATCCTCCATCTCCTCCCTCTCATCCCTGCTCCTTCATGTCAGCTGCTGAGATACCTAGTAGACAAAGCTTTGAGGCGACAATTGGAGCTGGAGGTCCTTTTTTCGCCCTAGCAATGTCTGCTCTCCGGCCGCCTTATAACTTTGCTGCGAAGCTGCTTCGGCCAATTCGGCTGGAGCGACTGCAATTTCGCGGCTATGGGAGCTGCTCAGTGCCCCATTTGAGTATTACAGACGCTCATGCGGTCTAATCCGCTACTCAGCCCCCTCCAGAGGTCAGCATAAGAGGTCAGCCTACTGGAGGGGGGCAGGCTATACTCTTCAAGTTAATTTGGGACCACCCGACCCCCATCCTTAGTACTTCAGAAGCAGCTCTCTCCTGATTCCCTTCTTCCGAGCCCCACCCACTTCCTCCTGCCTCTCAGAATCCTCCATCTCCTCCCTCTCATCCCTGCTCCTTCATGTCAGCTGCTGAGATACCTAGTAGACAAAGCTTTGAGGCGACAATTGGAGCTGGAGGTCCTTTTTTCGCCCTAGCAATGTCTGCTCTCCGGCCGCCTTATAACTTTGCTGCGAAGATGCTTCGGCCAATTCGGCTGGAGCGACTGCAATTTCGCGGCTATGGGAGCTGCTCAGTGCCCCATTTGAATGTTACAGACGCTCATGCGGTCTAATCCGCTACTCAGCCCCCTCCAGAGGTCAGCATAAGAGGTCAGCCTACTGGAGGGGGGCAGGCTATTCTCTTCAAGTTAATTTGGGACCACCGGACCCCCATCCTTAGTACTTCAGAAGCAGCTCTCTCCTGATTCCCTTCTTCCGAGCCCCACCCACTTCCTCCTGCCTCTCAGAATCCTCCATCTCCTCCCTCTCATCCCTGCTCCTTCATGTCAGCTGCTGAGATACCTAGCAGACAAAGCTTTGAGGCGACAATTGGAGCTGGAGGTCCTTTTTTCGCCCTAGCAATGTCCGCTCTCCGGCCGCCTTATAACTTTGCTGCGAAGCTGCTTCGCCCAATTCGGCTGGAGCTACTGCAATTTCGCGGCTATGGGAGCTGCTCAGTGCCCCATTTGAGTGTTACAGACGCTCATGCGGTCTAATCCGCTACTCTGTAGTGATGCCCTGATGCACTGGCCTGTTACAGGAGTGATGCCCTGCAGTGTTTTAATCTTAGATCAGCAAGACCTTCGGGTGCATTCCTTTCCTTCTTTTTCTGTGTTGCTCTTGGAGGTTACAGTGGTGTTTTATTGGTTGGGGAGGAACAGTGTTGATTGGGGGTGGGGGTGGTGCTCGGAAGGCCCTTTGTCCTTTGTCCTCCTAGTAATTAGTTTGTGTCCCTCGTTCTTTTGTCCCCTAGTCTTTTCATCTGTTGTCTTGGATCTTTTGTCTTAGCGGACTTTTGGTCCATGTCTTCTAGTCTTCTTCTTTGGTTTTCCTTCCTTGGTCACATAGGGCTAGGTTTTATCAGATGTTCCCTTTCCTGGTTCCTCCCTATGTAAAAAAAAAAAAAAAAAAAAAAACTCTGCCCCCTCCAGAGGTCAGCATAAGAGGTCAGCCTACTGGAGGGGGGCAGGCTATTCTCTTCAAGTTAATTTCAGACCACCCGACCCCCATCCTTAGTACTTCAGAAGCAGCTCTCTCCTGATTCCCTTCTTCCGAGCCCCACCCACTTCCTCCTGCCTCTCAGAATCCTCCATCTCCTCCCTCTCATCCCTGCTCCTTCATGTCAGCTGCTGAGATACCTAGTAGACGAAGCTTTGAGGCGACAATTGGAGCTGGAGGTCCTTTTTTCGCCCTAGCAATGTCTGCTCTCCGGCCGCCTTATAACTTTGCTGCGAAGCTGCTTCGGCCAATTCGGCTGGAGCGACTGCAATTTCGCGGCTATGGGAGCTGCTCAGTGCCCCATTTGAGTGTTATAGACGCTCATGCGGTCTAATCCGCTACTCTGCCCCCTCCAGAGGTCAGCATAAGAGGTCAGCCTACTGAAGGGGGGCAGGCTATACTCTTCAACTTAATTTGGGACCACCCGACCCCCATCCTTAGTACTTCAGAAGCAGCTCTCTCCTGATTCCCTTCTTCCGAGCCCCACCCACTTCCTCCTTCCTCTCAGAATCCTTCATCTCCTCCCTCTCATCCCTGCTCCTTCATGTCAGCTGCTGAGATACCTAGTAGACGAAGCTTTGAGGCGACAATTGGAGCTGGAGGTCCTTTTTTCGCCCTAGCAATGTCTGCTCTCCGTCCGCCTTTTGACTTTGCTGCGAAGATGCTTCGGCCAATTCGGCTGGAGCGACTGCAATTTCGCGGCTATGGGAGCTGCTCAGTGCCCCATTTGAGTGATACAGACGCTCATGCGGTCTAATCCGCTACTCTGCCCCCTCCAGAGGTCAGCATAAGAGGTCAGCCTACTGGAGGGGGGCAGGCTATACTCTTCAAGTTTATTTGGGACCACCCGACCTCCATCCTTAGTACTTCAGAAGCAGCTCTCTCCCGCTTCCCTTCTTCCGAGCCCCACCCACTTCCTCCTGCCTCTCAGAATCCTCCATCTCCTCCTTCTCATCCCTGCTCCTTCATGTCAGCTGCTGAGATACCTAGTAGACAAAGCTTTGAGGCGACAATTGGAGCTGGAGGTCCTTTTTTCGCCCTAGCAATGTCTGCTCTCCGGCCGCCTTATAACTTTGCTGCGAAGCTGCTTCGGCCAATTCGGCTGGAGCGACTGCAATTTCGCGGCTATGGGAGCTGCTCAGTGCCCCATTTGAGTGTTACAGACGCTCATGCGGTCTAATCCGCTACTCTGCCCCCTCCAGAGGTCAGCATAAGAGGTCAGCCTACTGAAGGGGGGCAGGCTATACTCTTCAAGTTAATTTGGGACCACCCGACCCCCATCCTTAGTACTTCAGAAGCAGCTCTCTCCTGATTCCCTTCTTCCGAGCCCCACCCACTTCCTCCTTCCTCTCAGAATCCTCCATCTCCTCCCTCTCATCCCTGCTCCTTCATGTCAGCTGCTGAGATACTATCAGCTTGAAATCACTCCGGTAGAGTGGACAGTAGATTAAAGCAGCGGAACAGACGCACCAATCTATACACGGAGACAAGGATAACGTTACAGACACAGGAGACCCATAAAGGGGCACCTGTGGTGAAAGGAGGCGGTAGACAGGAACCTAACAGGGTACAGATCAGACCGGAGACGTAGGTGACAGGAAGCTGCCACTGAGTCATCTCAAGATGACTCAGTCCCACGGGAAGCTGGCTCAGGAGAGCCGATAGTTCTAAGGGAGTACATAAGTAGTCACCAAGTCATAAAACGCGTGAGAGCACCGCTATACATGCTGATACTCCACCTATGACACAGGTGACATACAATAGTACTACTCCACCTATGGCACTGGTGACATAGAACTATATGTAACAAATTAAAAAAAAAAAAATCAAAGAACTCCGGAAAAAAAATCGAGAGAAACTTCAAATGAAACCCGAAGGGTGCAAGGGAAGGTATGAAGCAAGGCAAAGAACTAAAATTTGCCAAGTGGATATAAGAGGACAACTAAATATCAAAGTCGGGTAACAACGGTATAGAAAACCCGATCCGGGAATAGGAACCTAATGCCAATCAATGATAACTTAAAGAAACTCTAAATGTAACCAAAGAAACCCTAAAATGTAACCAAAAATTCCAGAATACATGTAACCAAAATTCTAGAATACATGTAACCAAAAAAATTGGTTTAAGGAGAAGCAGTCATTCCAAACATGCGAATGAAACGCCAGAACACCATAGGATCAAGGGGCTTGGTGAAGGGGTCAGCACAGTTGTCCTTAGTGTTAACATAGGCAACATCCACCTGGCCATCCTCCACCAGCTCCTGGATATAGTGATGGATGACATCAATGTGCTTGTTGCGAGGGAGCAGCTGACAGTCATTGGCCCAGCTCAAGGACCCCAAGTTGTCACCCTGAATGGTGACCAGGTCACAAGGCAGCCCTAGATCAATTCTCAACTTTTTCAACCATTGCACCTCCCTGGCAGTCCAGGAGACAGGGCCTGATACTCAGCCTCACTGGAGCTAACAGCAACAGTGGGTTGCCTTTTGCTCATCCAGTTCACAAGGCAGCCTCTAGCAAGCACAGCATAGCCAGTCTGAGATCTCCTGTCAGACCCATCATCAGCAAAGGATGAGTCACTAAAGACAGTAAAAGAGAAACCAGGGCTGTGAGTGTAAGTGAGGCCCAGATGAGAATGTTCTCTCAAATACAAAAGCAAGCGCTTGGCTGCAGCCCACAGGGGGGCAGTGGGTTGAGCAGAAAACCTGGACAGGTAGCTAACAGCAAAAGAAATATCAGGCCATGTGCAGGTAGCCAGGTACAGCAAAGCCCCCACAAGAGAGAGGTACTGGCTATTAGAGGCCAGAGGTTCTCCAGGAGGATCAGTGACAGTGCACTTGGACATGGGAACTGAAAACTTGGGCTTGGTAGCAGCAGTTTTTTTTTTTTTTTTTTTTTTTTACAAAGGGGGAAACCAGGAAATAGCGCAACTGATAAAACCTAGCCCTTTGTGACCAAGGAGAAAAGACCAAAGAAAAAGACAAGAACGGCTAAGGGACAGCTAAGGGACGGACACCACCTGGGCGACGTAAGGGACAAAGGAGGACGGGAACAGAAGACAAACAAACCAGAGAGGCAAGGAAGAAGCCAAAAACAGGAAGCCCAAGAGAAGGGGCTAGGACTACTAAGAAAATATACCTATGAAGGGGGGGGCCATAACATTGGTACCTCTAACAGTCACCATATCAGAAGACTGAAAGAGGAGATGCAAACTAAGGAGGACTAAAAGGAAAACTATGCAAGAAACTAAGAGAAAAAAGGGGGGGAGGGGGGGGGGGGGGGGGGGGGGGGGGGGGGGGAACTAAGGAGGCAACTAAGGGGGAAACTAAGGAGGCAACTAAGGGTGGAAACTGAACTAGGGGAAGCAAACTAAGGGAGAAACTGCAAAAACAAGCCAAAAGCATGGGCAACCAGAAAAGAAGAAAGACAACTGGAAGCAAAGCGAAAACCCAAAAGACTGGTCTGGGCATGTACAACAGGAATGAAGACAGAGACAGTATCAAGATCTAGATCTTGATCTGGATCTTAGCGCAGATCTGGACCTTGATCTTGGTCCAGATCTAGCCCTAGATCTGGAACGTTGTCGTGTGCTGTGTCCAATCTGGAACCTGATCCTGATCTTGGGGCGGGGGTTTGATCTTGGGCTTGGGCTCGATCTAGGGTCAGGGTCAAGATCGGGCCTAGAGCTGGGGCTTGGGCTGGACCTAAGTCAGGGTCTAGATCAGGGTCTAGAGCTCGGGAATGGGCGGGGTCTGGGTCAGGGTCTAGAGCAAGGTCTAGATCCGGGTAATTGGCTGGATCTGGGTCAGGGTCTAGATCAGGGTCTAGAACTAGGGCTTGGGCTGGGTCTGGGGTTGGGTCTGGGATTGTAGGGAGCGCTGGGGCCATGGGGATTGTCATTTCCATGGTGCGGGTATCAGGCTCCTGGTCACCGGGAGTGACCCCAATCATGGTGCAAAAGATCGGGGGGGTGGCCCATAAGCTTGCAAAGGAAGCCACTGTGAGAGAGCAATCTAGGCCACGCCACCAATCTTGACAGAAGGCGCCATTATCAAGGTGTCGAAGATCCGTGAGACCAAACTGCTCCACCAGCTCAACAATGTAGGAGTGCTGGGAGAGGTCGATCTTAACACACTTGCCGTCAGAATCAAGTGTACAAGTCATGTCCAATGAAAGGAACTGGACAGGTACACCCATTTCCTTGACTTCCCACCCAGCTGCTTCCATAGCCTTGATCAGCAAGGCATACCTATGCAGCTCACTAAAAGCACAGATAAAGTTATCCACATAGGTCAGGACATAGCTCCACCCACCAGTAGAATCCCTCCTGAAATACAGAGCAGGTTCAGCTTTGCACATGGTAAAACCGTGGGCAACCAAACCTGCTTTACATCTTTGCTCCAAGCCCTGGGTGCCTGCTTCAAACCATAAAGAGATTTAATCAGCTTGCACACAAGGGGAACATTGTCAGGACCAAGTTCATGAAAGCCCTCAGGCTGGTAACAGAACAGGTCCAGACCAGGTTCCAGCTTGGCATTCAAGAATGCAGTCTTGATGTCCAGCTGCCTCACAAACATTTTTTCTATGAGTGATGGCAGCAAGGAGCACACGAAGACCTGCTTTAGAGGAGACGGGGGCATATACAAAATGTAGTCCGCCCCAGGACGTTGCAGAAAAACCCGAACTAACAAAACCGAGCTTTTTAAAAGCCCTAAGAAAACACATCAGCCCCATGTTTCTTGACAAATAACCCATCTGCAAGATAGAATCCTCTGCCTAGGAGGCTGTGGCAGTGAGGACCCAAGTGCCCCCATTTTTTTTTTTTTTTTTTTTGTTTGGGGCGGAAGCATGGAGGGACGGCCACTCTCATCCTGAACTAGCCTTCAGCCAGAGATCTCTGTCAGGGTTGGTAGGTAAAGGTAACATTGCAGCTTTATAAGAGAGTTCAGGAGAACGATGGTAGAAATTAAAAGCCCCCACGTACAAGCAGTGTACTTGTTACATGGGCAGCGGGGATATCAGCAGTATCAGCCCACTGTAACCTTGCGTAATTAATAAAGCCCCAGCGCATGATAAGCACCAGCACTCATCCGCATGTGGCTTGGACAATGGCCGGACTCTTTTGCATCTACAATCGCCTCGAAAGCCTGGGTATCACTGGAATCCACCCCACCAGATATACGCAGTATCTCGACCCGACCCGGACCAGTGTTCGAGGCCGGTCATTAATCACTCATCATACCATCTGTGGACGGCCACATCGTTCTCGCAATGGCCTGGTCGGTTATAAACCACCAGTATAGCAGGGGTGTGAACGTGAAGTGATCAACACCACTCCCGCGGAGGCTATACGAATAGGTGGACGGGGTTTTCGTCCACCACGGTTGGCGGACTAGTGGGCAGTGGACCATGTAATAGGTCTTCCACTATGACCCTCCCACCCCCCCCCCTCGCCCCCCACGGCCATTGTCCCGCAAATCCTAACCGCACTTCACGACGAACACAGTGAGCAGCAGGACAGGCCCAGGCCGACCACCTGAGATCTCGAATATAATGTAGCACCGCTTTTGAAGGAACATCAGAACTCCACCTGTCCCCAATGCGCCGCACGCGATACAGCACCATCATTACCTGGCTCCTGGGACGCATCGTCATCCCTCCCAGATCCCCACGTAACTAAAAGCCCCGGTCAACACATCTTGGGGTTGGCTAAAGGGCCCAGGACATTGATCAGTAGTATCAAGACTTAACAGATGATTAGCCGGCAGGGGTGGAGAGGAAGAGAATACTGAGATCCATCATAGTGGAGCAGAGGCACCAGGGATACAGTTACTAGCTAAACTGGTTTGCATAGGAAGAGCTACATTCCCGCTCTCTACCACCTGGCGCACCACACTTCGGACCCAAAAAAAATAACCCTTACTCACCAGAGAATACCAACCCAGTCTACCAGATAATCGCCCTTTCGTCTAGCTTGAATTGCGTTTCTTCCATTCACTAAGGCTAAATTAGCATGGCACCCCGAACACGCCGCAAATACCGATACATATAGGGTAAGAAACACCAAAGAACAAATCATAAGGAGTCTTTGTCCCCCCTGACTCAGGCCAAGCCGTGCTGCGTTATTTTTCCCGGTAAAAGATGGCGAGGAAGGCATAGGGCCAGAAGGACTTTAGTGAGCTTAGACTCTAAGTGAATGCTACTAGCATCTGAAGGACCCAATTGTAACGTTCCACATCGCCATTCTGCTCGAGCCACAGTTTGTACCTGTAAGAACTCCCCTCTCCATGGCACACATTCATACACCAGCACCAACCGATTCTAAACCAATCCTCGAAACCACTTCACTATAAAATTCCCTTAGCCATGTCAGACCTAAGACACTGAAAAACAAAAACAATGGAAGGTGATGTCTTCCATCTGAGGCATGGTAGTTTTTGATAATGCTAAGTGGAAGGCTGCCTTCCTGGTCCAAGCCACAAAGACCTCAGCTAGCCAGAGCTATTGCGTCACTGTCTGAGACACCACAGAACATAAACTCCCCCACGCAAAAGCCCCCCTAACATTAAATGGCCCATGTATGTCCAAGTGAAGGGTTTGTCTGGGGCACCGTGGATCTAAGTTTTGCTTTCTTTAGGGAAAGGGATTATACGTTTTTCCTTTGCCTTCTGGACAAGCATCACATGGTGATCTTAGAATAGTCTGTGACTTGTTGGAGACCCCCCCCCTCATTTCTCCTGGTTGAGGGGTACAGTTCTGAACCACAACCCCTTCCTTAAGGTTCTGTTGCAGGGAATCTCTCAGTTAGATCAGGTTGGGAACCACAGACCGCCCTACTGCCTCCCAACCATTCAGGAGTCGGTGGTAGGGTAACCCCCAAAATCCACCATTCTATTCATCAACATCAGAGCCCCAAAAGCTCCATTCGGAACTCAATGTTCAGCACCATACAAACGGAACCCCCACGAGGGGTGTGACAAGGCCTTACATGCAAACTTGTACACCACCATCACTGGATCCTCTTTCCTCCAACGCGCACGGGAGGAAACAAGACCACAGAAACAGAAGCGCCTGTGTTGCAGTACAACTAAGACTATCAACAAGAAATCTTCAAGAAATGGGAAGTTCTTCTGGAGCAAC